>CM033451.1:6089856-6214856 GCA_019425755.1 Amaranthus cruentus | reverse complement strand
TTTTAAAAGCCACCAAAGCCCTTGACCTGAAATTACAAAAACTTTTCAAAACCACCAAGCTCTCGACCTAAAATTACGAAAAACTTTTCAAAACCATCAAAACCCTTGACCTAAAATTACGAAAACTTTTCAAAACCACCAAAGCCAAACAGAGTTAATGCCGAATTCACCCTCAACATCCCATCAATGGCAAAGCCAATGATCGTTTCGCCACGTCGTACACATCCATTAATATGGTGTGGAGCCATAATATGCACAATATGTACAATCCTAGTAATTCTCCTTGGCATAGTAGTCTTTATAGGGTACTTAGCAACACACCCAAAAATACCCTACATAATCATCACACAAGCCCAACTTAATAGGTTCGAATATAGTCAAGGTGGGGTCCTTAACACAGAACTTACCATATGGTTTAAAGCAGAAAATGATAATATTGAAGCACAAGCTAGTTTTTCTGATTTTATTTATGAATTAAGTTTTCATGGGATAAAACTTACTAAATTAAGAAATCGGGATTTTAATGTAGAGAAAAATAATAGTAATGTTTTTATGTTTGTTGTAAAAGAAGAATCAATAGTATTGAATCCAACTTTGATGGAAATTGTTGAACTTTCTATGAATGAAGATAAGATTGTGTTTGATTTGAGAGGACATACAAGAGCAAGGTGGAGGGCTGGGCCCATTAAATCAGTTAAGTATTGGTTATATATGAATTGTAATCTTAAGTTTCATATGGATGGAAGAAGCATTGATTTTCATTCTTGTTCTTCTAAGTATAAATAAATTATTAATGAATTTGTTTTTCTTTTGGGAAAAAATTGTTTGTTATTTCACAAATTTTTACTTGAGATCGTCTTTTGTAAAGACGGCTCTCAAAAGCCCAGTCCAATTCTAAATATGTATAGTAATTAGTGTATAGGTTTAGATATTTAATTTAGCAATTATTTTGAATTTAATAGAAAATAAATATCTTTTAAAATAGATTAATGTAATGATATTTTAGAAAACATTCTAAATGAAAATTCAATTAGTAACCAATATTTAAACGTTCTCTAGACATACAATATCTAAAAATTATAATAAAAATTGAAAGTTTTTTATTGTATGATGTACTAGCATACGTGGTGATTCATTTCAAAAAAAAAGCATACATGGTGATTCGCTTGATGATTAAGAACAACCGTTAATGAAATGACACTTGAGGTTCTAAGTTTCTCCATGTGTGTAGTACTTTTATGTATCTTCCTATTCATAAATCATACCAAATTGTTTGGTGGAATTTATGCTATTAGGATATAATTGTTTTATATACTTTATTGGTATTATTCGTATCGTTATATGCATGAAATTATGTTTTAGATGTAAAAAAAATACTTTTTGCAATTCGTTTTACGCATCTAAAGTCGTACAGTCGTCTTAGTTAGCATCTTGTATATTTCGATTTAATTAGGGGAGATTAATGTGTGGAATATGTTTGCTTATTTAAACTAAGTCGTTTTAATTATTTTGGATTAATATAAAGTATATAATTAAAATTGGATTTTAATAATTTAAATACATAATTTTGATGTATACCACACTTAAAATAATGAAATTTATTATTCAGGTGCTCTCTTGAGATATCGTTTTTTGTAAGACGACTCTCAAAAGTTCAGTCCAAATTTATATTTAGAGTTGTAACTGTTAGAGTATATATAAGATATCCTGGGGCTTCAACCATCAGCTTAGAATTGAACTGAGCTTTTAAGAACCGTCTTTTGGAAAGACGGTCTCAAGTAAGAATTTGTGTTTATTATTTTGTTGTATTGGATGCTTAAATAATTCATGAAATACACAAATAAATTATAAATTAGTTTATTTTAGTTTGTATTTTTCGTCTAAAATAAAATGAACCCAAACTCGAAAATTATAGTTTTTGGTGTGATTTGAGTTTGAAGATTAATTCATCAGTGTTTGAATTGCATTATTCATTCCTTGATTGTAGTATTGCTTGCTAATTTGAATCAAAGTTGCTCAAATTTATTTTTTAATGAAGAAACCTAGAATTTGCCCCAAACTATTAAATTGCTTGAAATTAATGAAATTTTACAATTAATCGAGACTAAACTATAGTTAGATGACAACCAAATGTTTTTCTCTTGATAGTAACCCTTAATTCGAACATTGGATGAGCAAATTCACCCCAAAATTTCGAAATTTCGCTCATAATGATTGCTATCACGGCTGGGCTACAGTGGTTATTGTAACAGGGGATTGGTTGCGTATGTCTTTGCGTGCAATTGGGGTTGTTATCGGCGGTGGTGGGGTGGTTTTAATGGTGGTCGGCGAAGTTTAGAGCACACATCCATGGGGTTCGAAGGGGAACGGATAGTCGCGGGCTTGTGTTGGGTTTTAATGGGCTGACAGCCCGACTTTGCCTATTGCATTTTATGCTGGCGACTTGTTAGTCTGCCGGGCCTGGCAGGTCGTCTTTTTTGAAAATTTGAGATAAATAAGATTATTTATCAAAAAAAAACATATAATAAGATTATAATTAAACTTATTCCAAAAGTAAGCGTGTAATATGCAAAATTTAGGTTGAACTGTCACACTGTAAGTCTGAACAGATCGAAAACAAACTGTTGTCTAGTTCTATCAATAACAACACCGCTTTTAGATTTTCTAAAATTAGGTTTTTTTTAAATTTTTTTAAAGCTTTACAACTTGTAGAGTTTGTAAATCAGCTCTAATGTTGACCTCGAACAAAATTACTACTTGAAATCATCAATTTAATTTATCATATAAACTCAAATCGAAAAAATAGTAAAATTAAGGACCATTAATTTCCCGGTAATTTCTCACCTAAAAATTGCCAATTTAATGTTGACCTCGAACAAAATTACTACTTGAAATCATCAATTTAATTTATCATATAAACTCAAATCGAATAAATAATATCTCCCGTACGAAATGCATTTTCTGAGTAATTGAACTGGCAAGAAAGGCCACCAATAAGAAGGGAATAGATTATTAGAGAAATGGTAAGATTAGTGCTTAGACAAATGGAAGAGAACAATATATAATGAAGTTTTGGTTGAATAAGTATTAAATATGCTTTTAAGATGCAGAATTACCATTTCTATTTTACCTAGTTTTTATTATATATATATATATATATATATATATATATATATATATATATATATATATATATATATATATATATATATATATATATATATATATATATATATATATATATATATATATATATATATATATATATATATATATATATATATATATATAGTTGAGTTCAAGGCTAACTGCGCTAAAGTAAGCCAGCTTAACCTTGTTATTTTTGCAAAATAGTGTTACTATTTTTTCCTTCATTTTATGTAAACGTAACACGCTTTGGCAAAAACAACAGCTTTGAAAGTGTTAATTTTACATCAAAATAGTACTTTTCTACCAATGAAATGTCATAGAAAATAGTAACACCTTTTGGTAAAAGTAACAAGGTTCGACTGGCTTCACACTTAAACAGTCAGACAAACTTCTCCTATATATATATATATATATATATATATATATATATATATATTAAAATAAGGACATTTTTAAAATTTTGTTATAGTTTTAAAATAAGGACATTTTTAAAATTTTGTTATGGTTACTATTCTTTGTAACATAGTTACTTTTACAATTATGTTTTTATGGCTCAATCGTGACTATAGATTTTTTTATTCTAATGAAATCAAGGGTGTAGAGTCCTTCTTACCCTTCTCATTTTCAATACCCTTCTCATTGGATCCCTCCCCTATATATATATATATATATATGTATAGATATTACCACCGAATACCACCTCTCTCAATAATAATGCATTGGAGTGAATTTTATCAAGAAAATGAGATAATTGGAGTTGGACAAGCATGATTATCAAGGTAGCATTCAAAATTACAATAACTTTTTTTTTATTACCACCGTTTAATACCACCTATCAAAGGGGCAGTTAAAGTTTCAATGGAGTTCTTTTAACACCAAATGCAGCCAAGAAGTGGCAACATGGAGTAAATCTATGTGAAGTAGTAGTATTATAAAGTGACAAGTAGGAGCACATAGAATTTAGTAGAGGAAGTACTTATTTAGTACTTTTGAGTCAACTTGGAACACACGTTTTGATTAAATTTCTAATTAAGGGAAGTAAAAATTAGTAATACAAGACACTTCCCACATGCGGCGATTTATAGGCGCCTCATTTGATGGATGTGCACAATCCGCAACCACAAGTGCATGAAAATTTTAATCATTATTATTAACATGCAACGTACTTAATAATTATTATCCCATCAAATTTATCGTATTTTTCCATTTTTGTAAGTAGAAACCCTACACTTGCAATTATACTTTGTCCTTCGTTTTAGTCCGATCGAGTTCGTCAATTGTAGCCTCGGCCTGAGTCTACTTTGACGGTGGTCTTCAAGTTCGATGGTGACCGCCAGACAGAACGCCAGAAAGGGCAAACCAAACCACCGCTTGCTTTTCTGTTATAGGTATACTCCATCCTATTCATAGAGAATGAGACATTTCCTTATTTGGTCAATTCACTGAAAATGTCCAATTTCTATTTTTGTCATTCTTTTTTACCCTTTTACCCTTACTACAACAACATAATAACACATAAATATCAATACCCTTTATGAAAAAAGAGAGTTTTCCACCCACTTTTAAGTGATCCCCCACTCCTCCTTGGTTTTGGTGCAAAACCCAAATGTCCCATTAGGAGGGAGTATTTGATAGTAAAATGTAATTAGTTATACTGGGTGTTTGTTATAGTCTTAGTAGTATAAAAGGGGACATATGGTGTGTTTGGTAAGAGAGAATTGCGGGTGGGGATTGGGATTTTAGAGTAAAATAATAAAAAGTTCCTTATTTGTTAAGGGGAATGAGAATTTGGCAAAGGATGAGACTTGAGAAGGAAAAGTCCCACAAAAAAAGTCTTGGGGGGGAGGGTGGTAGTTGGGGTTGAGGCCATTTTTAGGCTAGTATATTATGTCTACGTTCAGTAGGTACTCGTCAATCCTCATGATAGGGGTGGTGATATGGGAGGTAGCCCTGGTGGATTGCATATTTCTCAAGATGGTTGTAGTTATTCTACTCGTGGTAGTTATTACTACTTTGTTTGTTTAGACATTTATTCGTGTATACACATTAATTCAAATAATAATTTGTGTAATATATATCTAATATTTGGAATTTGGTATTTTGTGTATTTTAATTAATGATTAGTTTAATTATATATTAAATTTCAATTCAATTACTTTTGTTGATTATGTATAGTTTTTAAGTATTATTTATAAAAAATAATTGAATATTTGTTATTGTTAAATAGTAATAGTAATAATTAATATTTCTATTTAATGTTAATAACAAATATTCAATTATTTTTTTTACAACCTGTAAATTAAATTAGCGACAAAATAGGAGATAAAATTTGAATTTAGGCGACACGTTTAGCGACAAATTTGTTTTTTGGCGATAAAATTTTAAGCGACAAAAGGTTTTGTCACATTTTTTGTCGCATAAGGGCTTTAGTGACAAAAGGGCTTTGTCGCTTAAGGGTTTTGTTTTTGTAGTGCATTTTTGTTCATTATATTGTCCTCAATTTGTTAGATTGCTTTGACTTATTTAAAATATTGTTTGTTGATTCTATAAATATCCATGGGCGGGTCTTAGGGCATCTCAGGTAGTCGACCGCTTAAGACCCCTCGAAATATGAGGCTTTAAATATATTAAATAGTGCTATTCATGCTTGATTTTGAGTAACACATTTTTAGTGCTTTATTGTAAACCTCTTTTTATATTAATTTATATAATATTACAATACATTTTATCTTTAATTATTTTTCTTAAAAGGGAAATTTTTTTTTATCTTTTAAAATAATAAATAGGCATTACAAAAGAGTAGCAGTAACTAGTAAATATCCTTTAACCTTTGTTAATTCACTTAGCCTTTTTGACTAGTAAATTTTCAAATTGATTTAAGAGTTTATTTTAAATTTGTATGTACGTTGAAACTTATTGGAATTATAATTATTGTATTTTACAATTTGAAATAAAAAGGTATTACAAAAGAATATTAGCAGTAACTAGTTCAACGTACGTAACATTAAAAATACATAAGGTCCTCTTGATGGTGGCATTTTATTTATTTATTTAAGATATCATTTATTTTTGTTCTAGATCCGCCCCTACGTATACCCTATTAAGAGTTTAAGTTTCAATGTCATCCGAAAGAAAAATCTAGCTGAATCGCTATCATTTTAATTGTTATTATATTAATAAGTACTATATATAGACTTAAGGCTCGTTTGATTGAAATTAATATTTTAATTAATTTATGAACTACTTTTTTAGTAGTTATATTTTTGTTCTTTTGTGTGAGAACTTTAATTTTAGTTGCTAAGTAGCTATTAAAAAAAGTATAATGAAGAAATATATTATGAGTTGAAATTAAAAGTTGATTCGTATTTGAAAATACACTAATACATACATATATATAGTGATTGAAAATACGAAACTATTAAGTTAAAGACAAACAAATTAAACTGGAGATAGTAATAAGGTGAGCAGTCAATCAGTTAGTTGATGGCTGCTAGTTTTATTTGAAAGAAATTAAAAACACAATATAATCGAAGGCTGCATGCATGAACTAATTAGTATAAAAGTCCGTCAATCAATAGTTGGAGCACGAGTACATAGAAGCATTGTTAAGGCCACATGCATTAAAGATAGCAAGGAGTTCTTGGTTAAGAATGGCTCCGGTCAGACCACCAAGGAGGCTGTTAAGCAGTCCAAGAGCGGTCCCAACGACGTTGCCGAGACTGGTGTATTTAAGGCTGGTGCAGAGGCAGAGTGCTGCATCTGCATTCACCAGACCAGCCAGCAATTGGCAACATTGGGTCCTTGACTGGCTCCCAAACTGCACATTCAATAACGAGTTTGCTATGTCTACGCACACATTAAGATCAGGACAAGTAACGGTTGCATTTGATGACACAAAGCAAAACAAGGCTAGGTTAACTAGGAGTAAAATTGCTGCTACTGATTTTGAGGCCATTTTTAGAAGCTAGTATTTTAGGTAGGTATGAGAATATTGTGTGTATTTATTTGTAATTGGTTTGGGATGGGAAATTGTAGGAGGATGTCTGCCCTATTTATACACTTTTTGTAGGGTCATTTTCGTAATTTACTATTTTATTATTTTGTTTTTTAGTTCCAACTAAACAATTATCTATTTCCTACTTGAATTTATTTATTTTATAAGTACTTTTTGAATTATGTAACTTTAAATGTTAGCATTCAATTCATTACATTACTTAAATAATGTGAGTAAGGACAAACTTATATATTTATTTATATATAATTGTTAATTATATGTAATTAACAGAGAACTAAATTCTAGGAAAGGCAAGATCTAGCTAGTTGAACTTGTTTAATTAATTATTTACTTTGTTTAAAAACCCTAAATCTTAATTATTTGTTCTTCTAGTGATTAACATTACTTGTTGGAGTTGTCTATCGGGTGTTCAGACGGGTTTGAAGTATAATATTTTGGAAAAATCACCGTGAATAATACAACATTTTGTTAATTTTCCTACAATAATACGAACTTTTAATTAACCATGAATAATACCAATTTTGGGGGGTTTTTCTTACAATAATACCAACTTTAGTTTATTAACTAATTTATTAAATTTTTTTGTCATATAATCACCTATAGTTTGATTTTTAACATATTAGGTATATTGTAGGAAAACACCCTCATAAGTTGATATTATTCATGATTAATCAAAAGTTGGTATTATTGTAGGAAAATAAGCAAAAGGTTGTATTATTCTTAATAATTTTTCCTAATATTTTTATTGGATTGATTTTAATTTTTAAATATATGTAAATAATCTTGACAAAATAATTTGTTTTTGTGTTGAAGATTATTTAGAAACGAGTCTGATCATACTTATTTTCGATTAATCGGGTTAATTTTGGACAACTCTACCGATAATAGGGTGAGTATTTAGTTTTATTATTGCGTGCTGTATTCTCGGATCATATGAAGGATGCTTCGGAAGTCAAGGAGTTTCGCAAATAAAACAAATACTTTTTAAGCTCTATAGTATGAATGAGGTATTTTTAATTATTAAATTAAAGTTTTTCTATAAATTAAATTAAATTATTATGATTAATATTCAGTACAACACAAGAGAGAAAAAAGAAGTGCGAGATGCTCCGCTTAAATATAATGACAACATTTCACAAAGCTAAATTAGATATTTTTTGGGTAATTAAATGTAATGTTTAGCTTATCACAAATTTTTACTTGAGCTCGTCTATTGTTTCACAAAGCTAAAGAAGTGCGTGTATCTCTCTTTACTCCCTCATTGGGAGAACAACCGAATATATATGATTTGTCCGCATCTTTCAGGAAGAGAAAACCTCATTCGGATTCTGCTTTGTGCAGGATACTGAGAGTGTCATTTGCGTTTACTTTTTAAAAGGTCAAATGAATAATAAATCATGATTAAATATTTCTTTATCTCTATTGTTTTACAAAATCCTCAATATAAACTTGTCATTTATTTGGGGAAAAAATTATAAGGCTATAGTTAATTAGGTTATTAGGTAGGTATAAGAATAATGGGTGCATTTGTTAGATTGGGATGGGAAATTGTATGAGAATGTCTAACCTATTTTAGACTTCTATCATGTATTAGGGTCTTTTTAGTAATTTACCATCTTATTATTTCCTTTTTTTGGTGCCAACTATATTATTTGAATTAGTTGATTGAGGAATTAAAAGTTGACAATCATCATTTGTACAGTGGTAATGAGAATGATTTATAATGTAAATTTTTATCAAATTTATCATATTATTTGCACGATAATAAAACTTTAATTATAAATAATAGTTTTTTTATGTTAGAAGAAGGAATTCATTAGAGCATTTATGGTATTACAAAGAAGAAACACCAAGATATTGTAAAATATCTGCTTCTGTATTGTACTTCTACTAGTGGAAAAAACCTTATTGGCTGCGGTTTTTGGGCCACCAAAGGCTGCGGTTTTGGACCCCAACCCTTGTGGTAGCAGCTGATAGATTGAAAGAAAGGTTGCAGTCAAAAAAACGCAGCAGATAAAAACTTAAAGGCTGCGGTTTTTAGGAAAAACCGCAGTCTTTAATCCTTTTTTTTTTAATTTTTTTTGTTTTTTTTTGGTTATACAGCAGCTATAATATATATATATATATATATACAACAGTTAATTTTCAAAGCTATAATATATATACAGCAGCTATAAAATATAATAAACAATTAATAAAAATGCAGCAGCTTTAATATATAAATGTCTAATATATATACAGCAGTTATATATACAAAATCGTAAATAATTACTAAGAAAATTTTACATATATAACTACTACTAACATAAATTAGCAAGATACACGGCAACCTTGTCTTTCACTTCACGCATTTCCGTGTCCGTCAATTGGCGTCGTACTCTTGGAGTGTCTAAAATCTATATAAAACATTATATGAAATAATTAAAAAGTTAATACATATATATAATTATATTTTCTAATAAATATTATATAATATTATAATTTAGAACATATATAATAAATACTTACGGCATCAATGTTTTCTACCCCGACGTTCTTCACGGCTTGTATGATATCATCCATAAATTTAAGAACGTAGTAGCCGCAGTCAATGCTATTTTCTTGGTGAAAACACTATGAAAAGATATATTTTATATGTTAGTGCCAAAAACGCTTCAAAATCGTTCAAATCGCAACTTAACACGTAATTTAAAGCATATGAGTATTATTTTCGATTCTACCCACTTCAAAACAATGATATATACCAAATAGTGATGTGTGCCAAGTTTCGTGGATAACAAACAAGTTTAAGCTATTTTACGCGCGAAAGTGCCAAAAACGCTTCAAAACCGTTCAAATCGCAACTTAACAAGTAATTTAAGGCATATGACAATTATTTTGGATTCTAACTACTTCAACACAATAATATATACCAAATAGTGTTGTGTGCCAAGTTTCGTGCATAACAAACAAAGTTTAAGGTATTTTACGCGCGAAAGTGACAAAAATCCTTCAAAACCTTAAAAAACGCAACTTAACACCTAATTTCGAGCATATGACAATTATTTTCGATTCTAACTACTTCAACACAATAATATATACCAAATAGTGTTGTGTGCCAAGTTTCGTGCATAACAAACCAAGTTTAAGGTATTTTACGCGCGAAAGTGACAAAAATCCTTCAAAACCTTAAAAAACGCAACTTAATACCTAATTTCGAGCATATGACAATTATTTTCGATTCTAACTACTTCAACACAATAATATATACCAAATAGTGTTGTGTGCCAAGTTTCATTCATAACAAACCAAGTTTAAGCTATTTTACGCGCGAAATTGACAAAAATAGTTCAAAACCGTGAAAATTGCAACTTAACACTTCATTTCAAGCATATGACCATTATTTTCGATTCTAACTACTTCAACACAATAATATATACCAAATAGTGTTGTGTGCCAAGTTTCGTACATAAAAAACCAAGTTTAAGGTATTTCACGCGCGAAAGTGACAAAAATCCTTCAAAACCTTAAAAAACGCAACTTAATACCTAATTTCGAGCATATGACAATTATATTCGATTCTAAATACTTCAACACAATAATATTCCCCAAAAGTCTTGTGCAACCTATCAATACTCTTCCACTCCGGAGAATCGGATGGATGTGTGAGCAAGTGATCTTTCTTCACCCTATCTGCATGCCACCTCAAATTTAACGCATCCTTCTTTATAGAAAACAAACGCTTGAATCTAGGTATTATTGGAAGATACCACAATACCTTAGCCGGGGGCCCTTTAGCATCCCGAGCCCCTTTACGCTTGTAACGCGATAACCCACACCTAGGACACTCTTCTAAGTTCTCGTTTTCATTCCGATACAATACACAATCATTCGGACACGCTGTAAGTTTGGTAAACTTTGTACATCCAGAATACAAAGGCTTTTGAGAAGCCTCTGTCAACAAGTCAAATACACGAGGACGTTATCCTAACTCATCCTCGACTCCCTCCATCATCTCATCAACACGATCCACATCCTCATCGACATTCTCTTCATCAACACGATCCACTACATCCTCATTGACATCGGCCACATTATTGACATCCTCAACAACACTCTTTTCCTTGTAAACTCCCTCTTCACCATGCCAAACCCAAACATGATATTGAGGCCTAAACCCACGTCGAAGTATGTGCTCCCTAAGGATATAAACACTATCTACCTTTGATACATTGCCACAATTGACACATGGGCAATAAAAACCAACTCTCCCCGTCCTAACTTGATGTTCAACCGCAACACTACAAAATTCTAATACGCCATCAATAAATTCTGACGATTCAATGCTTCCATACATCCAAGAACGATCTTTTGTCATCCTAAGTGTGATTATTTAATTCAAATCAAAATTAATAACAACTCTTTAACATATATACTTTAACCTAATTAACCATAAAACTAAGTAAAAATCATTCATTTAACCCTAAAACTACATACATATATATAAGTAAACTACACACATAATTAATTAACATACTAACATACATAGCTAGTAAACAAAATACACATATATCAAAATATATGGAAAAAAACAAACTAATTATAACATGAACTTGAAAAAGATGTAAAACTTAAATTTAAGAACTTGAAAACTAAAATAATTAACCAACTAATTATAATATCAAATATATAAACACATAAAAATATCAAACAAAATCAAAATGAAAAATTTACCTTGAATTTTTGTGGGTTGAAACAATTGGATTATGTAGCCTCTACAATGTATAACAAACTCAAAATTAATATAAAAAAAAAAACTAAGCCTACCAACACAATGAAGTTTGAACACTTATAATATCGTGGACCATTAAACAAGACAACCGTATTTTGAACAAACAAGAACCATCATACAAGACAACCGTATTTTGAACAAGAACCAACAAAAAAAAACTAAACCTCAAAAAAATAATCACAAAATAAATCTAATCATTAGGAATGAACGAAGTATAATTACCCAACATTCATCCTATAATAATAATCCATTATACACATAAATATACAAATAAACAACACTTATATATAACCACAAAAATTACCAAGAACGTAATAATCCACAACATTTATATATAATAATAATCCACAAAAATAATTATTATACCTTGAACAACATAAATATACAAATACACAACATTAATATACGAATACACAACATTTATATATAATAATAATCCACAAAAATGTAAGGAAAAAACTAAGAACGAAGAACCAACAACAAAATTACCAAGAACGAAATATAATTAATTATACCTTGAACAAGCAAAGATTGTGGGTGATTGAACAAGAATTTCGTGGGTGAACAAAGCTTGAACAAGAATGAAGAACAATCGTGGGATTGAATTTAAGCTTGAACAACCGAATGAACAAAAACAAGGAAGAAGAAGGGTTGACTGAAGCAGGTATTTCGAATGAACAAAAAAAAGGAACAAGAATTTCGATTTTCGAATGAACAAGGGTCGACTGAAGCAGGTATGTTGTTGAGGTTTCGAATTTCGAGAGAACAAGAAGTAATTCATGGGTTTAGAGAACAAGAAGAAGAACAACAGTGGGTTTTTAGCACAGTGAGCAACGAAGATGTGGGTTTTTAGCACAGTGAGCAACGAAGATGTGGGTTTTTCGCACAATGGGTTTTTCGCACAATGGGTTTTTAGCAACAAGAAGAGGAAGGTTCAATAATGAAATGAAACAGTAGGTTTAGGAAAAATGACGTTAAGAGGCGGTTTTTTTTGAAGATTAATGGCTGCGGACAAGGCATGAATCGCAGCCTTTGTCCTAGTTTTTAAGATTGATTTTGTAATTTGAAGATTAATGGCTGCGGACAAGGCATGAACCGCAGCCTTTGTCCTAGTTTTTAAGATTGATTTTGTAAAAAAAGAGCATTGGCTGCAGACAAGGCATAGAACCGCAGCCTTTGTTCATTTTTTTTTTAAACTAATTTTTTTTGATAATATTAGCTACGTATACCACACAACCGCAGCCATTAATCCGCACCCAATAACTTTTTTCCACTAGTGCCACTATTTGCTGCGGACACTAATACAAACCGCAGCCATTGACATTATTCCACTTATTGGCTGCGGACATATAAGCAAACCGCAGCCATTGATTAATTTTTTTTTTAATTTTATATATTGGCTGCGTATACACTAAAACCGCAGCCAATTAGCAGCAGCCAATAGCTTTTTTTCCGCTAGTGTTCTAAATGAAAACCACTTAGTACTTCTTAGGCTAAAGGCCTCTATGTCTATATCTATATATAGAAAGAAAGACATGTTACCACATAAGCATTCTTTTATTTACAATAGAAAGATTAATTTAAGTATTCTTTAACACCTAATCTCCAACATTTTATGAGTGGAATACACTGGGCTGGGTATGATGATGATGATGATGATTTATAATTTTTCATTACTATCAAATATCATACCCCCTCTTATTGATAGAGAACGAGACATTTGAGTTTTGCATCAAAATCAAAGGAGGATGGGGACCACTTAAAAGTGAGTGGAAAACTCTCTTTTTTCATAAATGATATTGATATTTGTTTATTGTTGTAAATAATGTTTTGTTGTTGTAGTAAGGGTAAAAGGGTAAAAAAGAATGACCAAAATAGAAATGAAACATTTTCAGTGAATTGACCCAATAAAAAATGTATCATTCTCTAGGAATAGGAGAGAGTATTTTCAACTAGTAATACATCGAAATAAATTTTATGAAGAATATAAAATTGTTAAAATTTAAGTCATGTAATTTAATAGTTTTAAGACTTACAAGATCAATTTTAATACTTAAAAAATCATTTTTAAGACTAAAAAATCAATTGCGGGAAATCAAATTCTCATTTCAACTTTAAAATAGGATCTCTCAAACATTAAAGTTGATATCTAAAACTTTGAAATTGACCTTTTAAATTCTTAAAATTAGATTTTTAAGTCTTGAAATTATTCTTTTAAATCTTAAAATTAGTATGTCTGAATATTTTTAAAAAGTTATTAGGCCTGGGTCTCAGACGAGAGTAAGCATATAGCAAAATCTGTTAAATGGACCCATATATCACTATGTACTTTATCAAAAAGAAGTACAACTCAACAATCGCTTTCTTAGATAAGATTGAAATTAAAACGTACTTAATTCCTCTATTTGTTTTAAAATTTGCTACAGCATTATGACTGCCTTTTTTTAGACAATGTGCAAAGTTGACAAATTAATTATATGTATTGTTCTACTAAACCAAGTTGATTGTTACTATAATGATTAATTGTAGTATTTGGGATGTAAATTTTGAATACATTTCATTTCTCTTCATTTGTGAAAACTTTTGTACAAGTGGGCCCATCAACTACTAGATAGATGAAATCTAAATATATACGGGTGTTTGGCCGTTGACTGTTGGCGGTTTGCTTTTTTAATTTGCTTATTTAACCAATTGAAAATATTGGTTGTATTTGCTGGCTCTATCTGAAAAAGTCAGTTGTTTGTAGAGATGTTTAGTAAATTTGAATATTAATTGTTAGTTGTTTATTAGAGAAAAAGTGGGTCAACAAGCCAAAAGCTATCTAAAAAAACTAGCTAGAGCAACCATTTACAAGTATTGGCATTTTGGCTTAAATGTCAACTTTTCAACTGCTTTAAAAACTATTTACCACATTTTTTTGGCTATTTGACTAATCAACAAGTCAAAGGTCAACCAAAAAACTCAATGTATTTCATGTATATAGATAATGGATCCAAGGTTAGTGCGTCTTTCAATAGTTTATGTTCTATATATTCATTATGCATAATTATATATATATTCACGGAAAAAACATTTAATTAATAAATTTGTTATTTTTTTTTTTGGAAATAAGACAACATATATATTGTTATTGAGCTAGTGCACAACCCTAATAATTCTTGTATACACCTAGTCTCTTGAGAGACCGTCTTTCTGAAAGACGTCTTTCAGATTTAGCCCATTAAAGCTTAATATTTACTTTTACTCTACATTTTTCTTAATGAGTCAATTTAATTAAAAATAATCTCTCATAAAAACCGTCTATATCACAATTCTTAATGAGTCAATTTAATTAAAAATGATCTCTCGTAAAGACCGTCTATATCACAAATTCTTGTGATAGTAATATCAGTAGCAACAATGAGATTTAATATTACCAAATTTTACCCGTAAATCAGATGATATACATATCTATATATGCATCTGATTTTGTGCTCATTCAACTCCTTGTTTAATTAATCCAACTTTGATGATAAATATTTATTTGTTGACTTTTTAATGAGCCATGAAAAAGCATTTTTTGAGGCTCTTTTAGAATATTCTTTTATTCTTTTCTGCATGCGGCGTGTTACATTATTACTGTTCATGTTGTGTGAGGAAGTGGGTTTATTAAGATTATATACTACCTCCGTTAAATATTATCCGCAACTTTTGTCATTTTTGTCCGATTAGGGTTATCTGCAACTCATTATTTTGTTTTCTTTTTTAGCTAAAAACAATCAATGTAATTACAATTTTATCCCCAATTTACAAATCTAATTTTTCTCTCTCCTTCCATTTCCTCTCTCCTTCTTTCCTTTAATGGGAAAGAAAGTGGTCCTCTCTCTATTTTCTCTCTCATTCATTTCTTTAATTACATATCCCTACTTCCTATAATTAAGGCCCTACAAAAAAATGCATTGGCAACCGCTAATTGTACTGCGGTTGCACATAATATTTAACGGAGGGAGTATAACATATCTTACAGCTTTAATCATTATATTAAACTTTTGGTTGACGTAGTTCTTTGATAAAATGCTACCGGTTCGAATCTCAATCTCCCCTCATTTTAAATGTAATATTCAGTGGATGTGCGCAACCACACTTTTAGCAACCTACAGTTCTGTTCTGCTTGTTTGGCTGTTAAAAAAGCAAACAACTCAAAAAACAAAAAAATGACCTACAGTTTTGTTCGCTGTTAATAACAGCGAACAACTCAAAAAACAAAACAGCTATGTTCGCAGTTAGTAACAGCGAACAGACCAAAAACTTAAAAAGGTATGTTCACTGTTACTAACAGTAGCAAACAGAGCTAAAACACAAACCCTGCCCAAAACCTAGCCTTCAACCCATTAAGGTATCTGTTCGCAGTAACTAACTGCGAACATGCCATAAGCTTATTTTTCCTAATAGTTTTGGGAGCTCTTATATATCCAAATATTTTCATAATTAAGCTTAAAAAAGAAAAGTTTCAATAGGGCTCTCGTGTGAGGGGGCGGGTAAGAGTATATAACATATTTTGGTGCATCAACTATCCGCTTAAGCTTTTAGTTTACGTGGTTTCTTGAAAAGAAGTCACGAGGTTTGAATTTCAACTAACCCTCATTATTTAAAGTGGAATATTCAACGTATTTGCGTATCCACACTTCTAGCCCAATGGGGCTCTCAGGTAAGAAGGCGTGTAAGAATATATAACACATCTTCGAGCTTCAACCATCAACTTGCTTTTGGTTGACGTGATTTCTTGACAGGTTGGTGGGAATGTTGTTGGGCAGTTGGGTGCTATTGGTGCCGCTTGTTTGGCTTGTTGAGTCGGCTGCAGGTGCTGAGTGTAGGGAGCCTAGCATCATGTATTGTCGTTTACGAAGAGCATTTCGTGATAAATTTGGGATTTTACATAAGACTTGTATAAGAAAAGATCAGTTCACAATAAATAAATATGACGAGGTTTTATTCTAAAACTAATTGATAGTAGATAGTCCATCAAGCTAAGTATATAAATATATTAGTCGACCTTTCTCGATCAAATGTAATTTTTTTCTCACACTCATCCTCCCATGTGAGAGATATCATGATAAATTTGGGCTTGTATACCAGACTCATATAAGAGGAGAGTTGACTACAATAAACTCGATAAACCTATACTAAAACTAATTGATATTAGAAGGAGTAGTCCATTAAAAATACTTTTAGTTAACCTTTCTCTTATTGTTCAATGTGAGTTTGATTCATTTGAGTTATTTTTGAAACATTTCCCACCAACTTCATTCTCTCTGTGTTATGTTATTTTGAGAAAAAACTTACGTCGTCCGTTTCGTAATACTTGCTACGTTTAACTTATTTACGCAATTCAATGTACTATTTTGTTCATTTATATGTTGAATTATACACATTTAAAAATTATAAAAAGTTTATATTATAAAAGTATACGATGAGACGATTCAAAAAAAGATCCCACTTGACTATATTATTACTTACATATTAGCCGCAATATATAAAATAAGCTTAAACGATAAATAGTGCCAAAAATAAAATATAGCAAGTATTTCGGAACGGAGAAAGTATAAATTAGTACCTCAATTCATTCCATAGAGCTTGATAAGTACTTGTCTTAATTCGAAATTCCTTGAGTCCTAAGCATCCCTGATCCTTCACATGATCCGATCAGCAGTACAGTAGTATACGCAATAAAAAAACTAAATACTTAGCCTATTATTCATCTGTCTTATTTGATTTGCATCAAAGAGAAAGCGAATTAGTTTTTAAAAAGTGGTAAATAATTAAAGAGAGAAAATAAATTGTGTGGATGAAATTAAAAGAGAGGTAAAATGTATGAATGAGATTTAAAGAAAGCAGTGGGTCATTGTCTATAAATAGAAATGATGCAAATTAAATGGGACGGACTAAAATGCAAAAATAATGCAAATTTAATGGAACGGAGGGAGTATTATTTATTAGAACGGTTGTCTAAAATTGATCTAATTAATCGAAAATGAGCTACTTAGTATAAAATTTTAACTTGTTTAGAAATAATTTATAATATAAATTTAAATCAATTTATCAAAATATTTACATATATTTAAAAATCAAAATCTAATCAACTGAAAATATTATACGTCAACCCGTCTGAAGATCTGAATATAAAACTCCAATCACTAGTTTTTCTAGAAGAACTATAAGATTTAGGGTTAAACAAGTTCAACTGAATCCTTGCATTCCTAAAATTTAGTCCTCTTTGTTGTAGTAATAATAATAATAATATATAATAATAATAATAATAATAATAATAATAATAATAATAATAATAATAATAATCCATCGAGGATTGGTTCTTTTTCTGTGAGCAACTCGGGTAACACTAAGTCTAGGGCATACATTTTTCAGAGACTAGCTTTTTGCAATCAAAAGGATATGGGTGCTCAGCTTGTTGCTCGGCTCCCCACTAAAAATAATAAATAAATAAATAAATAATAGCTATTTTTCTGATATATATGAAATATGTTTTACCAAAAAAATAATAAATAAATAAATAATAATAATAATAATAATAATAATAATATACTCCAACAAAATACTCGATGTAATGAATGCCACCATTCAAAGTTGCTTAAATCAAAAAGTACTAACAAAATATATAAATTCAACTAGGAATTTTTATAAAGTGGATTATGATAGTTGAGACTAAAAAACAAAATAATAAGATGATAAATTACGAAAAAGACCCTAGAAAAAGAGTATAAATAGGGCAGACATCCTCCAACAATTTCCCATCCCAAACAACAAATAAATATATTCTCATACTAGCTCCTATACTTCTCTTAAACAAATGGCCTCAAAATCAGTAGCAGCAATTTTACTCCTAGTTAACCTAGCCTTGTTTTGCTTTGTGTCATCAAATGCAACCGTTACTTGTCCTGATCTTAATGTGTGCGTAGACATAGCAAACTCGTTATTGAATGTGCAGTTTGGGAGCCAGTCAAGGACCCAATGTTGCCAATTGCTGGCTGGTCTGGTGAATGCAGATGCAGCACTCTGCCTCTGCACCAGCCTTAAATACACCAGTCTCGGCAACGTCGTTGGGACCGCTCTTGGACTGCTTAACAGCCTCCTTGGTGGTCTGACCGGAGCCATTCTTAACCAAGAACTCCTTGCTATCTTTAATGCATGTGGCCTTAACAATGCTTCTATGTACTCGTGCTCCAACTATTGATTGACGGACTTTTATACTAATTAGTTCATGCATGCAGCCTTCGATTATATTGTGTTTTTAATTTCTTTCAAATAAAACTAGCAGCCATCAACTAACTGATTGACTGCTCACCTTATTACTATCTCCAGTTTAATTTGTTTGTCTTTAACTTAATAGTTTCGTATTTTCAATCACTATATATATGTATGTATTAGTGTATTTTCAAATACGAATCAACTTTTAATTTCAACTCATAATATATTTCTTCATTATACTTTTTTTAATAGCTACTTAGCAACTAAAATTAAAGTTCTCACACAAAAGAACAAAAATATAACTACTAAAAAAGTAGTTCATAAATTAATTAAAATATTAATTTCAATCAAACGAGCCTTAAGTCTATATATAGTACTTATTAATATAATAACAATTAAAATGATAGCGATTCAGCTAGATTTTTCTTTCGGATGACATTGAAACTTAAACTCTTAATAGGGTATACGTAGGGGCGGATCTAGAACAAAAATAAATGATATCTTAAATAAATAAATAAAATGCCACCATCAAGAGGACCTTATGTATTTTTAATGTTACGTACGTTGAACTAGTTACTGCTAATATTCTTTTGTAATACCTTTTTATTTCAAATTGTAAAATACAATAATTATAATTCCAATAAGTTTCAACGTACATACAAATTTAAAATAAACTCTTAAATCAATTTGAAAATTTACTAGTCAAAAAGGCTAAGTGAATTAACAAAGGTTAAAGGATATTTACTAGTTACTGCTACTCTTTTGTAATGCCTATTTATTATTTTAAAAGATAAAAAAAAATTTCCCTTTTAAGAAAAATAATTAAAGATAAAATGTATTGTAATATTATATAAATTAATATAAAAAGAGGTTTACAATAAAGCACTAAAAATGTGTTACTCAAAATCAAGCATGAATAGCACTATTTAATATATTTAAAGCCTCATATTTCGAGGGGTCTTAAGCGGTCGACTACCTGAGATGCCCTAAGACCCGCCCATGGATATTTATAGAATCAACAAACAATATTTTAAATAAGTCAAAGCAATCTAACAAATTGAGGACAATATAATGAACAAAAATGCACTACAAAAACAAAACCCTTAAGCGACAAAGCCCCTTTGTCACATATTTTGTCGCTAAAGCCCTTATGCGACAAAAAATGTGACAAAACCTTTTGTCGCTTAAAATTTTATCGCCAAAAAACAAATTTGTCGCTAAACGTGTCGCCTAAATTCAAATTTTATCTCCTATTTTGTCGCTAATTTAATTTACAGGTTGTAAAAAAAATAATTGAATATTTGTTATTAACATTAAATAGAAATATTAATTATTACTATTACTATTTAACAATAACAAATATTCAATTATTTTTTATAAATAATACTTAAAAACTATACATAATCAACAAAAGTAATTGAATTGAAATTTAATATATAATTAAACTAATCATTAATTAAAATACACAAAATACCAAATTCCAAATATTAGATATATATTACACAAATTATTATTTGAATTAATGTGTATACACGAATAAATGTCTAAACAAACAAAGTAGTAATAACTACCACGAGTAGAATAACTACAACCATCTTGAGAAATATGCAATCCACCAGGGCTACCTCCCATATCACCACCCCTATCATGACGATTGACGAGTACCTACTGAACGTAGACATAATATACTAGCCTAAAAATGGCCTCAACCCCAACTACCACCCTCCCCCCCAAGACTTTTTTTGTGGGACTTTTCCTTCTCAAGTCTCATCCTTTGCCAAATTCTCATTCCCCTTAACAAATAAGGAACTTTTTATTATTTTACTCTAAAATCCCAATCCCCACCCGCAATTCTCTCTTACCAAACACACCATATGTCCCCTTTTATACTACTAAGACTATAACAAACACCCAGTATAACTAATTACATTTTACTATCAAATACTCCCTCCTAATGGGACATTTGGGTTTTGCACCAAAACCAAGGAGGAGTGGGAGATCACTTAAAAGTGGGTGGAAAACTCTCTTTTTTCATAAAGGGTATTGATATTTATGTGTTATTATGTTGTTGTAGTAAGGGTAAAAGGGTAAAAAAGAATGACAAAAATAGAAATGGGACATTTTCAATGAATTGACCAAATAAGGAAATGTCTCATTCTCTATGAATAGGATGGAGTATACCTATAACAGAAAAGCAAGCGGTGGTTTGGTTTGCCCTTTCTGGCGTTCTGTCTGGCGGTCACCATCGAACTTGAAGACCACCGTCAAAGTAGACTCAGGCCGAGGCTACAATTGACGAACTCGATCGGACTAAAACGAAGGACAAAGTATAATTGCAAGTGTAGGGTTTCTACTTACAAAAATGGAAAAATACGATAAATTTGATGGGATAATAATTATTAAGTACGTTGCATGTTAATAATAATGATTAAAATTTTCATGCACTTGTGGTCGCGGATTGTGCACATCCATCAAATGAGGCGCCTATAAATCGCCGCATGTGGGAAGTGTCTTGTTTTACTAACTTTTACTTCCCTTAATTAGAAATTTAATCAAAACGTGTGTTCCAAGTTGACTCAAAAGTACTAAATAAGTACTTCCTCTACTAAATTCTATGTTACAATTGTAAAAGTAACTATGTTACAAAGAATAGTAACTATAACAAAATTTTAAAAATGTCCTTATTTTATAACATAGTATCATTTTTTTTATACATAGTGACCTAACAAAATCAAACAAAAATCCTACCAAAAAGGTGTTACTATTTTCTATGACATTTCATTGGTAGAAAAGTAACAGTTTTTAATGTAAAATTAACACTTTCGAAAACTGTTTCGTTTTTGCCAAAACGTGTTACGTTTCAGCCATAAAAATCAAGGAAAAAAATAGTAACACTATTTTGCCAAAAAATAACAAGGTTCGCACGGTTCACATTTAAGCACAGTTCGCACTGGAACTTAACCCTATATATATATATATATATATATATATATATATATATATATATATATATATATATATATATATATATATATATATATATATATATATATATATATATATATATATATATATAATAAAATATTTCGTAGATATTATTTAAAACTTCATTATATATTGTTCTCTTCCATTTGTCTAAGCACTAATCTTACCATTTCTCTAATAATCTATTCCCTTCTTATTGGTGGCCTTTCTTGCCAGTTCAATTACTCAGAAAATGCATTTCGTACGGGAGATATTATTTATTCGATTTGAGTTTATATGATAAATTAAATTGATGATTTCAAGTAGTAATTTTGTTCGAGGTCTACATTAAATTGGCAATTTTTAGGTGAGAAATTACCGGGAAATTAATGGTCCTTAATTTTACTATAGAGCTGATTTACAAACTCTACAAGTTGTAAAGCTTAATTTCACCATCTCAAAAAAAAAAAAGCTTAATTTCACGATTGATAAAAATTAAAGCGTTAATTAACCACGTTCCCACATCCTAATTATTAGAAAAAATGTTCATAAAGAGTGAAATTTTAACACTCAAAAGTTAAGCATTACATAAATGTACTTTTGACAAAATTACTAACGTATATTATATCATCTATATAACATATTCGATGCTCAAATATAAATATAATCATAAGCTGCAAAATGTGATTGAAAGTTGTCGACACGATTTCAAATATAATCCTTGTCGCAATGCATGAAAAGCTTCAGCAAATTTGGATTGTTTTAGCTCCTCGGCATAATCAGACTATTGTTTTAAGCTTCCGATTTGAATTTGGAACGCCGCTCTTCATATGATGCTGAAACCAAACAACAAACCGAAATTTAGTGACAAAAGACAAGGGGCTGGGAAATCAAACACCATCATGTCAATCAATATATAGCTATGAGGAAAGATGGTACCGAGAGTCGAGAGACAATGGCAGCTTATACAATATGATGTTCCATTACCATGGGTATGATATTGTACTTTTAAAATTTACAACCACTATCACCATTTAAGGTTGGCTATCAAATGGGGAACGATTTTGTGCAACATGGCCGATATAGATGTTATACTATAAAGACTGTTGTTGCCTTAATGCGCCACAAAAACCTATCTATAGCGCGATTGGTTTTTAAGAGGCAAGATCTTCATCCCAAAGGCCAAGAATGAAACTCCGAAGTTAAATAATCATCTTCATGCTTGTACGAATAAATGGTTAAAAGATGCAAACAGAGAACTTACGCTCAGTTGGCCTCGTTAAAAGAGGAATATGGGAACACTTCTTTGTCCCTGAAGCTTTTGCAAGTGAAGCCCCAACTGGAAAATTAAGGGCACATCAAATAGGTCCAGCTAACTTTTTCTAAATTAAACAAAAACAAGCAGTCACACTTATCTCTACTTTTAAAACTAATATAGGAGGAAAATAAGCGCATTGACAGAATAGAGATAAAAGCTGTAGACCACCTTCATCGTCATCTTGTAACGAACAGCTATCCAAAGCATCATGGAAAATAGCAAATTGCAGCATAAGATTCTGGCATTCATTTGTCAGGTGAGCAAGCAATGCTTGCCTTGCAACTGCATAGACTTGAGTCAGGACTATCCAAAAAATATACCAAATCTATAGTAAAGGTAAATACAAAATGTTTTGTACCCATCAATTGAATAAATATATAGAGGTAGAAATGAGCGCAAAATGTCACATAAGTACGTTTTCCAGACCCAACTAATCACACTATTTAGGGAGTACGATATATAAGAATGCTTTTCGTACACACGAGAGACGTTATTCGTTTTGGGGGCTTGGGGCAGCACGAGATAGCATATGTAGGGCATGTAATTCAGCAAAGGAATAGCTACGGATAGGGACAAGGTGAAGGCAACTCTAGGGTGGCTCCCTAACCTTTGAACTTTCGGGATTCCTAATGGGTTAATGGGTATTATAACTGAATTATGAAAGATTATGCAAAGATCGTGATCCCTCTCACGGTTTGACTTAGGACGGTTATTTTAAATTTCCTATTCAAAGCAACAGTAGTTTTTAGGAGCCTCGTGGAGACAATGGCTAAGACAATGGTTCAGGCTCTGCTCTTAGCCATGCCCAACTTCAAGGAAACATTTTCAGGCTATGGATTGGGCAGTACTAGTACTCCAGAAGGAACTCAATATGTACTACAATCATACCCTAAGCTTGAGCTTGTTTGAAGTGAAATTATGAGAAGAAACTCAGGTTCATTGTGTTTGAGGTACAAAATATGGAAGCACTATAGAAAATAAAAGGTTCCAACATTAAAGACTAAAAAAATCTAGAAATTTAAAGTATTGCATGGTCATTAAAAAAGGACTTGTACATGGTTTTCATTTACTTGGAAAAGGCAAATGATAAGGTGCCAATAGAAATATTGTGTTGGCAATGACAAAGGGTATGCCCAGAAAACCATTTGATACAATGCAAGATATATAACGAGAAAGGAAGACAAATATCAGTACATACAAAATGGCAATAAAAATTTGCCCGTCACTGAGGTTAAGCACCAGTTCCTTTTCTTCGACAGGTGGTTTTAGATGAGATGACATGAGTGTACTAAGAAGACGTGCCTTGGTGCATATTGATTGCTAACATCGTTTTTGATAGTTTTAAATTCAATAAAGGAGACTAAGAAGAGGGTAAATGTAAAGCTAGAACAATAAGATGAGTTTTCTTTTATGAAGTAGAAGAAAAAGATATTGGGTTCTGGCCTCTGGGAAGGATTTAAAAAATGGCAGGATAGAGGTGTTTAGGGAGGAAAAAAAATGTTATGAGGAAGAGAAAAAAATAACTAAGACCTTAAATGATTTCATGGTGCCACAAAACTTTGTGAGATGTCATTTCAAATCACAGAAGGATAACAGAAGCCAGAAGGGCATCCTAAGTCTTCTAGTGGAACTTGGTTTTCTTTTATCTCCCAGCCTAAATTCTTGTCAGCCCACATATTAGTTATATTTGGCCCATTTCTAAAATTCCTAGTTTTCAATTTTATTTTTTTTATTTTTTTATTTTTTTATTTTTTGCAACTTCCTTTTGATTGGCCTGAAATTGTATGTACCTACCCTTGTTTTTTCTCTTTACTCTTCCAAATTATTTTAAACCTCTTTCTTCTAGACCCAAACCTTTTCAAGTTTTCATACTTGCTCATATATACATTACAACCCAATTCTTTCTATCCCCTTGAGGGTAAGATGGAATTTCAAGCGGCCGGGGCCCGGTAGTGTGATATATTATTGAAGGGGTACAATGGATATTTTAGTATTAGTTAGTTAGCTAAGGGAATAGGAAACTAGTACAAATAAGAAGTTAAGTAGAGAAACAGGAGAAAATATTTGTACACATATTTAGTGGATGTTTTGCTCATGAATGTGACTTGTGAAGAGTGCAAGCCTCTCGGAAGCTTGTATACGTGTAGATCTTGTTTCCATCTTTTGCATCAATAAACACTACAATTCTATTCTAATTCAGTTACATTTCTTATTCTTCTAATTTTCACTATAATGGCAGATTCAGTCTATAACATTCTTAGGAAACTCTAGGCAAAAAGCAAGAGTACTTCAGCCACTGCAGAAGCAAGTCCGTGACAAAACAATGGGGCTATTCATGGATAGTTAGGAAGATGGTAGAAAGTAGAAACTAAAAACAGTACCATTCTCCCCCTTGAATGAAATTTTCATCATTGAAAAATGGCAGGAGGAAGAGAAAATTTGTCTAATGCCATGAGATAAGAAATGTTTCACCCTCACTCTATCTAAATCTCACAACCCCGATCATTATATGGTGAGAAATTCGCTCCTATAAGCTATGATTAGTGGAAGACTGAAAGTTGCAACTATTAGAAACAACAGTAGCTAACGTTAGGGTAAATCACAAAACAAACAAACCTGAAGTTAGCTACCACTATCAGTTTTGTGCATAGATGCATGCTCTTGAGAAGCTGAAAATGTATCAAGTGCGTAGACGGCTATAGTTCAATCACAAAATAAAGTTGTCTTATCTTTTGGAAATAAAGACTGCTGGGAAGCAATAGTTTAATCAGCTATATGATATAATAAAAGCTCAATAACCAAGCATCGAACAATTCCTTTTTACAAGCTGGTAGCAAACACACTGGTGTGACATTCAATTTGTTTAGAAAACTCATAAAGGTGGAAAATTGATCCCATGCACCGCAAAGCCAAAGATAAACTGGTTACTCAAAAGAAATTTGTTCCAGAAGCTCCGAAAGTTTATATCAAATTGAGCTCGGTTAAAAGAAAGTTTGAAATTTAAATTATGTCATGGAGCCCGATAGAGTACAAACTGAATTTGACAATACATTTAATGCAGAAAACAAAGTTACCTGCTGAAGAAAAAAACCTTAGACCTTCAAATTCACAAGAATGCAGAACCAATGGCAATTCCGGGGCCATTGTATATTGAGGCTTTCTTGGTGTCCTCCGTATATCCAGTAAGACATCAACTATCTGCATAAGAAACACCTTGCACCTCAAGAGCGGCAGAAAACAAACCAGTGAATGTAGAGCTTAAAAATAAGTCTATTGTCTCTTAGAAGCCAAAACACTTTGACCCAATAAATTGAAATGTGAAAAAGCATCTCAATTTAAACAAAAGAAACCAATGGCATTCAGATGGCTCTATGTCCTTCACAGGTTTTTCCCAAGCACATTTCCGTACTCTACTCAAAGTTAGCATATTTAAGATTAGTTTGTTTGATAATCTAAACCTCTGATCATACCATAACACTGGATACGGGTTTAGCCTCTATAAGTCCAGCCCAAAAGACAGGTGTTTCTGAGTTTTACATTCACAATAGCTGCCTCAAAGGATTGTCATATGTGAGGACGATTCAGCCCCATATGAACCAGTGATATGTTCAAAAGTCAACTATCTCCCAATAGAGAGAGACTTGATTGTAATCCCCAAGCCTAGGCAGTTGCTAATCGCAGAGCTTACTTATCTAGACAATTAACCTTATGTGTGCTTGTATGTCGTCCAATCTCCTCTTCGTGGATTTGACCAAAGCACATTATCATATTTCACTTCTCATCAGTTGTCAGTTAGTCTCTGTTGTGAATACTACAAAATTGGACTACTTAAATGCAAAAGACCAGCTGAGAATTAATTCACACAACTATAGAAGTTAGAGCATCCAGATTTATGACTACAGAGATAATATAAAGGTTATACTCACTTCTGCTGACTCCAGGCCTTGTCCAATCATAAATAATATAGCAACCATGCATCGGACCTGATGCCATAAGAATGCACTACCTCTAATTGTGATGGCCCATATTTCTTTGTCTCTAAACCTGAATCATAATACCCAAGAAGAATGGTATGAATTAAAACCACATTTTAGCTTTGAAAGAAGCAAAAAAGAAAAAAAAAAGTTATTTAAAAAATCCATTCGTCTCAGGAACAAAAATAAAGTGTGGCTCTTGAGGTCTAGATGTATGTTATCGTCAAATTATGCTACGCTAAGAACATTGCTGATGCTGCTGATCCAACTATAAATAGTCATCAAATCCATGAAGTCGCTAAGTTTCCATGATGGTAGGATATGTGGAAGTCGTAACACTCTGAAACAAAATAGAGGCCTTCTTTATCTTAGAGCATTTTTGAAAATAAGTTTGTAATTAGAGAAATTGTCGATGGCCTAGCAACACGTGTTCAATAGCCAAATAGCATGCTTACAATTAAGTGAAAGATATCACATAATGGACATATCATGATTAAAATATATAGTTTAAAGAGCACAATTTTCAAAAAATTAAGTTGATATTCTTTGTCACTAGATATAAATATTTCTAATAAAAAGTAATGCACTGGCCAAGGAAGAGAGAAAAGTACACACCGTTGGAAGATTAATTTGTAATTTAAGTAGGACATCGTAGAACTGTACAAGAAGCTGGAGGGAATAGGGAAAGAATAGGGATCAAAATTCAATATAATTAGAGCAGGTGAGGAAGAAGATATCACAATATGGTGGATAATTTTAGAGCTTTTAAACTCACGAAGAGAAAGTACCAAGACCTCTTGAATGCAGGAAACTATACTTTGATTCTACAACACTATATCATCTAGAGTAAACTTTATCTCTATGACTCTATCTAAGATCTAGCATGGCAGTTCATAGCATAAACTTGCGTAACAGAGACACAAATCCCTTATGGAGGAATCATACAATACTATAATTTTGCTGTTAAATGACAAATGGCAATCTAATAGCCATTTGCCAATTAATGCAGCAAAATTAATGGTCATGTAGTTATAAATGGAAACATGAATAGAATGTCAATATTTTCATTTTATATAAAATGCTTTTACAATTTGAAATTAGTAAAATTATTGCAATAATAGTATCTTATTCTTTTAAAAATATTATAAGGTACTAAAAAAATCTAAAATTTTCCTTTAATACAAAAAATAATGAGATTGTTAAGAAATGTATAAAAATAATTACAACATATATTCTTAGAATCAAAGTAATTAGATTGTTACTTTAATAAAAAGTATTAAATTTCAATATCTTCCTTTAATACAATATATTGTACTGTCAATATAATTAACTTTGATCAGTAATATTAGAAAATATTTTTGTGATGACATTATATTATTCCATCCATAATGGATTGAGTTTTTGTGTTGTTATATTAATTCAAATATATATTATTATTACATTTTTTAATTATTATAATTTCATAATAATAATATGAAAAATTTTGATTACTTTATTACTGTTTAATTTAATTATTTATATTTTTATAAACAATTAATCAAAAGAAATAATTTCCAATAACATCAGGAAATGTTTTTGGTAATGACATTATATTAATATTACTTTTTTAACTATTATAATTTCATAATAATGATATGCAAAATTTTTTTATTATTTTTTATTATTCTTTTATTTAATTATTTATTGAGCCATTATATTTTTATAAACAATTTGAGTATATTATTAAATATTATTTATTGAACTATGATTTCATAATGATAATATGTAATTGCACAATTACTTAAAATTTATGTTTTTAAAAAAATCTACTCTACAAATTCCGTGCAATGCACGGGGTTTATACTAGTGTTCTATATTAGTGCAGCTAATAATTTAGAAAATTTTTCGTAAGTGCTTTCTCTTTTCAAAGAATGTAATTTCCTTGAACAAAAAATAATAAAGTAATTAACAAATAGTATAAGTTGTCAGAGATTACTTTTCTCTGCTTGGGGTGATATCAAATGAAGTAATACATCGCTTATAATTGTGCACATTCACTGCATCCATTTTACAGAAGCTCCTAAAGTCATGTTCACCCACAAACTTCTTGGCTGCAGTCTGCATGGCCTAAAAGGCACCAACAAGACAAAGATAATCAAACATCCAGGCACATAAGAAGAATCACTGACACATCAGTTTCAGCAATAAATAGCAGCAAATGCCCAACTCCCTTACCGATATGTTAAGATTTTCACGCCAAAAAAAGTATTTGTACTCCCTGCTTACACAGCCAAACCTGCAAGCGATGATAGCGAAAGAAGAGAGTTGATATTGAAGCTAAAACAAACTATGACAAATGAAGGCAGCTCATATTTCCATAATGTCAAATATGACAATATAAGAGACTATTTAGCATCAGATAGCTTTGAACAACAATTCAGCATCCACCAGATATTAATTACTACAAGAGACTATTTAGCATCAGATAGCTTTCTTCTTCCTGATACTATGTTTAAAGATAGACAATATAAATTACAGATACAAGTAGAGTTCTACTCAAACAGATAAGCTCCAATTTTGTACAGCTTGGAGATAAAATTAGCTCATTATTATGCAACTTACGATCCTTAAGTGACTACTCCCTCTATCATCTCGTTTTGCCCAACTTCCTAGTCCAGCAGTCTAGGACGTCCATCTCATTTTCCCTAATTTCCTTATTCAGTACATTTCCCCACTTCTCTTTTTCTGACTTTTTTCTTTTTTCCCACAATTTCCTTAGATTCTTAAGGAAAGTAACCACGCCCAAGGGGAGCAAAATGAGATGGACATGGGGAGCATGTTCTACTCGAATTGAGATTCAAGTTAAAACTTATTACCCGGTGTCCTAAAAAGTGTGATATATAATAAGGCCAAGGGGATTCTGGAGCAAAGCTACAGGGTGAGAGTGCACGCATTGGTGAAAAAACGACCACATATCATTTGTTAAGATGAAAGACAATTATTCAAAAAATGTACTCTGAAGCATTGTTACCTGGGACGACATTCGTTTTGGAACGGGGAACGGGAACGGGAACACGAAACGCAACCTAGATTGACTCGGGAACGATTGGGTACGAGATACAGTATGTATAAAATATATATTTGAAAACAAAATTAAATAAAAATGATTATTCTGGTTTTGAGAAATCATTTTCAAGTTGAATTTTTTCAGATTTCTAGGTTTCATCTCGTTTTTTTCTCTCTTCTTTTTCTTTAATTTGTACATGAAGACCAAAATACCTTTTGAAAAAGATCTTCTACACCGGGACGTCAACTTTAGCGATTTGGAACGCGTTTCGTGGTGATTGGGGACGAACGTTCCAGGATCGCGGAACGTGGCTATGTTCCACATTCCATGTAACTATGCTCTGAAGAATCTATTATGCAGACTGCAGAGTCACTTTCACAGAGAAAAGTTATACATATAATCAAAAAGGACAGTATAATTGTTACTCCTTTGTCTCCCTGAGTTAGCAAACTTAATAAATTGTAGGTTTTAGTGGGATATTATAAGTGGAGTCATTTAAGAGATAATAAAGCAAACCATATGGGATAGACTAAAACAGCATATGTAGCAAAATTAGGGGAATGGAGGAATATGTTTCTTTTATGTAAAAAATACAATAGGATTTATATACACCTCTCTCAAGGCTACTGATAAACCATGGGGGCCTACACTTCAGTAATACATCAGAAAATAGGGGCAAACACAAGCAAATCACATGAAGGTAATATGACATAAATTCCCATCAGCATCCTGCACCTAGAATAAAAGTCACAGCAATTCTGTAACTTGAACGCTGTTTATTTAAGAAAGAGAGTGAAAGCAGTATATCATGAAAGACAGATATCAATAATTTTGTTGGCGAAAAAATGACTGGTCAATGCAATGAAAAGAGACAAACAACAACATTCCATTAACCCCCAACTAGGCTAAACAGCTTTTGAATTAATTTTGTGGGTTAATTGAGGATTCAGTTTTTTGTTTGCATTTACTCAACAGAATTTTTATATTGGTTTAAATTTAAGAGCTGAAATGCGGTTAGTGTTACATTGTTCTAAAACAGTAACTTCCATTACAGACAACTGCATAAGCACACTGCATTATAATGTCCTAATTTTTGATACGATATACTATCACAAACCCATAAAGCTGCTGAAGACTTGTAAGCAAGTTGATACAATAGAAATTCAAATACTAGGTTTTTTCAAACTCAGAGTAACTACAAATATTTAGAACGTATCAATTCAAAACAGAATAAAAAAAGGAGCTAGAATAATTCCATGTACAACTTAAAAGATGTTCAACTCTTGAATTATAAAGAATCAATAAAATAACTTCCTCTGTCAATTCAGACATAAGGCCACCAAGATGGTGTAGTTTAGATAGAGAGGACACATCTACACAACACACAAAAGTTTCCAAATGCTTCCACACTGCCACACAAGTCAGTTACCAGTTACCACTTACCACAGCACAGTACTACATCCAAACTGAAGGGTCTTTATTACATGGAATGATGGAACTACACTGGAAAAGATCCAATCACCACGGACTACCATAAATAAAAGTACAAAAGTAAACTGGGATTTATTCTAATACCTCGCATGAAAAGTCATAGGCACTGGAGACCAACCTATGATCCGAATATCTTTTGGCAGTACTTTATTTAGTATTCTCACGTAATCAATTTCTTCTTCTGAAACACAGGAAAAAAATACCAAGGAACTTTTAACAAAATGAAGACCAGAGAAATACTGAATGTTACAATAAGATGTTAGAAATGTATCAAAAGAGAAACAATTCCATCAGTTATCAACTTATTTTGTGATGATCTTTTTATCTTTTAGAAAGGTGCATAAACTGTAAACCATTTTATAGCTGTTTTACAAAAACCAGCTGCATCCATATTTGTGTCTACTTCAAGGCAGCTTGCACTAAAAGATATCTTAAGAAAAATAGATCATGCTTACAGAACCGCAAAGAAACAGATCATAAAGAACGGTTCATTTGAGAAATTTAATAATTAGGTTTAATAAAGTTCCAACATTTCAAAATATTCAACAATATCACATCCCAGACCATATCGTCCTTCAAAAATAACTCCTGCGGAACTTGTTTCAGCATTAAGGTTTGACCGTAGATATAGAGCAATGACCTGCGTAAAAAAGTCTTTTCATTTCCCACACAATCTATTTTAAAAATACATACTAAATCTTGAAAAGTACCACTCCGTACTAATGGCATAAATAAAAAGAAGCAAAAGTCATCTCCTTTCCAATTTTTCATTGGCAATAAGACAATAAATCATTAAAACACAAGTAAAAACTTTAAGCATTATCGGAAAATTCCAGTCCAAAACTCACCATCTGTATAGAATATTTAATTAGCATAAAAGGTTACTCATGGGAAGACTATAACAAATGCACATAGCCTAGGAAGAGATTAGACCTGAGAATAAAAGTTTTGACTTGTGTTTTGTCTTGCAAAACGAATTACAATGTTTGAGACAGGTAAAGTAGGACAATTAAAAGAAGTCAATTGTTAAGAATACATCCCAAAACTCAAAATTCCAATCAGTGACCCTTGACCAACTTTATACTTGTAATATTAGTGAAATAGATTAGACCTGAGAATAAAAATTGGCTGCAAAGTCACTAGTTCTTCCCAAACATTTTATTTAAATAAAAATCGATAGCAAAAACAAAAACGGTAAAATGAACCCTTCACACTTCACAGTTCACACTAAACAAAACCCTTCAAACCCTATCTTGTTATATATATAAAAGAAGGAAGCTACACCAACCAACAAAATATGAGTAAAATATTATCTTGTGTTTGCACCAATATACTTAATAATTAAATATAATAGTAATGGCAAATATAGTTAAGTAATGGTTTATAACATGTCATGGCACAATTTTTTAAACACATATGATGCATTGGCAACTTTTGTGAAAAAGTAAGTTGAAAATCCATTACGTGACAAGACGAGCTTATCCAAATTCACTAATTATGTCTTCTAACTAACAAACACGCCATAGCTAGACTAGGCTTTGTTCTTTATCACTTTATTTTAGTTTATAAATTTCAATCTTCTCGGGTATTTGAGGCTTAAGAACATTATATATTTGGAAATCGAGAATTAAATATTAATCATATCTAATCATTAACACATACGTGGACTTATCACTTATTAGAATATATAATGGTAACAACTGAAATAGGGGAAATCATACGGGAAATTGATGCAATTCGTCATATATAAAATCTTATAGACATTGTCACAACTCATTTTCCGATAGCACTTCTCTCTTTAGAAAAACGAATGCTCATTTGTCAAATAAGTTGTGGTTAACTTTGACCAAGAGGATGATTTTCATAAGAGAAACAATACAGATTATGTTGCTTGATAAATGCCATAGATGTGGACATATTGTAGACCATTGCTTCATCGTGCAAGTCAAATTGACTAAGTTGAGAGGAAATGACATAGCATCTCTAGGAAATTAAGGGAAGGGCTTGTAGATGTTGGCAAAGCAATTTCCACAAAAAATTAAAGCACCAGTACATTAAACATAATGATAGAAGAAATGTGCTTTCACAATACATTTCAGCAATTTAGTGTTTTCAAAGTCAACTGAAACATTTATAAGTATATAATGAGTTAAGGACTTACATGAGTTTCTTTCACATATAGTTAATGTTCCAAAATCACACTCCCTTCATCAATCAGTTGAATCATCGCATTGCTAGTTCAAATTACACTATAATAGTACATCAATTATCCCAATTTGAATTGTACCAAAATACTATGACCTTGATTTGCAAGTTACATTCAAAATTTACATAGTAATGTTCTGTTACCATTAACCATATAACTATAAGCATTTTAATGAAAAACCAACTAAAGAGTAAAGACATTAATGAGATAAATGGTTTCCAATAGTAATGGATAATCATGATAGTATAATTAAAATCCTTCCCATATGACCACTAATCAAAGGTAGCCGATAACTATCATGTAAGTAAAAATTAGTCTAGCAAAGATACATGCTTTCACAGAAGAAATAAGCCTATGGAAAGATTAGTATTCCTTACTTGCCCAGCAGCTGAGACTCCTTTATCTGTTCTGCCACATCGTGAGTATTGTGAACTTTTTCTGTCACCAATTAATAGCCTTGTCTTCTCAAAAGCTCTAAAAAGTTCAGACTACAGAAGAAACCCAATAAGAGAGACAAAATACAACGATTAGAAAATCGCATACAAAGTTCCTATGAGATCATCAAATTTGAACTATGTCCAAGCCAAAGCTTACCATTTAACATTCTCAGAATAAGTCCTAAACTCCACTAAAATTTAAAACTATATTAAAATATTATATATAGCCATATAAATGTCCAACTCGAAATGACGAACAATGTCTATGAGTACAGAATTTTCAAAGTCAACACTCGGAAACTGTGATGAATCAATATCTACATAAGAGGGGTACAATAGTCTTTTAGTGAAGCTTCTAGAAATGGAATATTATGTAACCAATTTAGCAAATGGCAACAAGGTTGTTAGATATTTAAACAATATATATGATGATGTAATAATTGGTTATAATATAAAATGAGTATGATATGAATTCTCCCTCTTGTATTTCTCTTTCTCTGAACCCCTCCTTTATTCTCTGCTCTCTTTCTCAATTTCTTAATTCTTAATATGTAATTTCTTCTCTACTTGTATTCCCTTACTCTCTATGTTTCCTAATTTCCATATTTCTCACATTAGCAATTACTAGTTCATAACAAAAACATGGTTAGTGAGTTCACAACTCTTAATCTACTAAATAGGAACAAAAGGCTTAGTACAAGTGGCGCTCATATATATAGATAAAAAAATTAGTACAGAACAATGAGTGATTTAGACTATTAATCGTTCTATCTAACCTTTCACGATTGAATCATAGCAGATATTAGATAATAGTCCATATAAGCTCACCTCAACAGTAGGTTCCATTTGAGCCTCTGATGCAAAACCATAAAACCTGAAATATAATTTTCCAAGCAAGAATTGTCACATAAAAAAATGCTAGACCAAGAGAAGCCATGAAGAAGTACATTTCAAGAGATTGATCATATAAGTTCAAATCGTACCGCTGGCCAAAATACATGACTTGCAGGGCTACATATCTTTTGGAATAATGATACAACAAGCTCTCATTCTTATCTGTGTGGACACAGGTAAAATGAACCAAAATTTCAAAATTTATATTGCATATTCTTTACCATACAGACAATTACTTGTCATCAAAACAATTCACAAGAATTTTTCAAATGTTAAAATTCATTCTCAAAGGGAAAACACATCTAGTTACATAAATAGTTGAAACTTTAAAGCAAGGAAAACACTGACAAGATTAACCGCCATCAAATTCCTATGCCAAAACTAGGAGACCTTTTGGATACGTACGTTTTGAAATCCGTTTACATAAATACTTTAAAGTTTAAACTTGATATGATAAGTTTTGAAATCTTAGAACATCATTTAGTTTAGTTAAGTTGCTGTGGTAATTTTCAAAGTTTAAACCATTTTATAGGCACCCTAAAATGATGAATCAGGAGTAGATACTTATGTCATGTAAGAGACTTTCATTCAAAAATTTTGTAACAACAATCTTATGAGAAAATTACTCTCGTCTAGTCCCCTATATAAGATTTCTCTTAAAAAGGAAGATAAAAAAAAAAAAGTCAAACTACACTTCCTTTATCATCAAATATTTCTGCAAGACTAAAATTTAGCTAGTTTTAGCAAGCGCAAAACCATTACATGTTCGTCAATTGTACATCAGTTTTTTGTCATCATTATAAGCTATATTGAAAATTTGAAACCCTAATGCAGTTTTACGTATTCAGATAAGCGCCTATTGCAGAATTTTCTAGTTACACAATAGAAATCTTTTGGAAGAATCAACTTTTTGCAAGTTTTATTACTAACAAGGGTGAGGTTACGTATACCTAACCCCTAACCCCTAACCCCTATACCCCATCTAGGTGGGAACCATTTAATGGCATTGGGTAATGAATGATGATATCTATATTATCTTGAACTTTATTTTTAGACCTTCATAAAACACAAAATAAGAAGAAACCACAAAGAAATTGTCCCCTGACCTCCAAATCATCAAAGATAGCCCTAAAACCTTATATCAAAGTTTTAAGTCTTGTTTCACCTCAAAATATGTAAAACTTCAAGTAAAAATAAGTTCAATCAAGCAAAAACGAGGTCATGTGGCTCCAAACGAGGTCATGATGACGGAACCACATTGCACAACAGAAATCTTTTGGAAGAATCAACTTGAATAAACCATAATATAAGGTCCAAAAGCATTGATTCCAACACCTAAAAGAAAAAAAAAGCATCTACACAAAAAAATTCACATTTGCACCAACCTTGTGACCTAGTTTTCCTGTTCTTGCCACTTTTTCCACGCAAATTCTGAGGATTCTCACCAGAAACTACATCATTACTTACACGAGTATTAGTAGTGTCCTCAATCTGAAATGAGAAAATCTTTTTCAGCATTTTAAACTTAAAATATAACTAAAATTGTGCTAAATGAAATATTTCTGTTAGGCGTTCAAATTAATTTATAGTAACATCAGTAACATACTACTCCAATCCAAATTCAAGAGAAGTACCTTAGTGCAACAGCAATTCGAAAGTTGCGACGTCAATTTAGCATTTTCAAGCTCTAAATCCTAATTGACATTCAGAAACAAGGTCATGAGAATGAATGACTGTTTGTTGAAGAGGAGATAGAGAGAAGAGAGAGAAAGTACCTTGACTCGGCAATGTAGGGAATCAATTTGGGACTGTAGAGCAGAGATGAGTTGCTCCTTTTCCATGCTCTTCTCTCTTCTCTCTTCTCTCGACTCTTTTTTCACGGAGAGCCGTCAGCCGCACAAGCGTTTAAATAGGGGTTGGTGTTTCTGCGTTTGCCAAAGGCTATTGCGGATGGAAAATTTTCCGACGGTGAGTAATAATGTGCGATCGAGCATCATATCAAGCGTAAGTCTAATGATACTACCTCGTATTCATAGAGAATGGTATATTTGTTTGTTACACTGTTCACTCACTACTCTTAATATGAATTTTATTCTTGAACTATAGATCAGAACATATTCAAGGGAGATCTTGTTGATTCGTCTCAATGCAAAGATTATTAATATCCACTTTTTATAATAGGAAAAATTATTTCAAAAAACACCTTTTCTATACACTGTTTTTTAAAAAATCACCTTATATAACAAATTTTGCAAAAAAACTACCTTATATAATACAATTCCTTGCAAAAGACTACCTATTATTTAATTTCGTTGGTTGACCGGCATTTTTAACGGTTGACCAGCACATGCCTGTCACGTGCCCTTCTAAAACCACCATCTCCTTCATTTAATGTAACTCATTCGAAGTATTCCCACCTACTATTGTCCCATTCATCTTCATTATTGCTCTTCACGCCTCCATTACTGCTCTCTCTTGTTCATTATTGCATCTCAGTGAAGATCACGGTCATCTTGGTATGTACTTCTTCTAATTTATATTGTGTTCTTGTATATGAATTATTTGTTGTTGTTTATTTTGCACCTTGTGGTCATCTTGGCATGTACTTCTTCTCAATTCATTACTTCTTCTCATTATTGCTGTCTCACATTGTGGTTGTTTCGATTTTCTTTCTTGATTTGTTGTTGTTTATTTTGCACCTTGTGAATTGATTCTTGATGTATGTGAATTATTTTTTAGGGTTTTCGAATTTTGGTTGATTAATAACAGGAACAAAAAAAATCAGTGTAATGTATGTGCTGCTGGGTATAAAATGTTTTGTGCAGCTGATTTTGTATGCAATGTTCTGATGTTTGGTTGAACAAAAGAAATCACATGACTCTATGCCGCTGATTCTGTTCAGTGTGATGTTTGGTCCAAACTTAATGTATTTGCTTGAATCAGTGTGATGCATATGTAACACCCCTGAATTTCCGACCCTCTGAACGGAACCAAAACCGAAAGAGAACGGAGGAAATTCGGGTGTTACATTTAAAATAAAATGAAATAAATAAAGATAATAAGTTTTAAGTTTGATTAAAGAGGTTATAGAAAAACTTTCAAACAAAATTCTACGGAAATTTCGGCAGCATCTGCCTTAAATTTTAACGCACCAAAAGAATCAACAAACATTAAACCGTCATGAGAAGAGGCATTAATAGCCTTGTAACAAAATCACGGCGGAATGGTCATCGCCAAAACCTCTGTCGACATGCTAAGCATGGATCGTGGTTCCCATGTAAACACTTGGGTTTTCCAAAAACATAACCAGCTATACAAGCCATTCAAGATACTTTAACGAAATACAAAACGAAATAAATATTTGCAGCGGAACAAATTACATCAAAAGGAGGGCACGCCTCAAACCAAAAACATACTCAATTACAATTCAAAACACATGAAGCATAAAAAAAAAGGTTAGAACATGGCACGTGTCAAGATTCTCACTCAATCCCCCCGTATGCAATGCAAAGAACTCCAAAAACCTGCAAGTGCTATCTATGATACCCCTACTGCTCAACGTAAGGTCATAGACCAACGTGTCATAGCAGGGCCATCAAAGACAAGCCATCAACAAGGAAACAAACAGTACACGTCAGTAACTAACAATAAATTATGCATACGTAACCAGTAAACAATTTCGACAAAGCAAGGCGAGGAAGGTATCCAAACGTCTAAACCTCTACTCCATCTATTTCTCAATTCAATATACTTCTCAATATCTTCACCGTCTTCTATCTCTTCAATTGCTCTTATATATCCTCTTATGTGACTAGAGGCCACCATATTGGGGTTTGCAAGACCCACATGGCAACACCTCAGCCAAGGACGGTGACGGCCATGCCGGCGCCCAATGGCAAAGTATGATCATACCCCCGTACAGCGACCATATATAGACGGTCCATGCCTCCGGGAACTAATCCAGCTGGGGTACCAATCCAGTGGAGTCACAGTAAATATCCAACTTAATGTCTCTTCAAATAAGGGGACTTATTCCCATTTCAATCTCATACAATCCAACATTCAAATCTTGCGATATCAGAACCCATTCTCTACCATGTCTACGACTGATTCCCACTTGTAGCACTTACTTAACAATATTTAATAGCAGTTCATATCCAACACAGCTCATATAATATTACTACGCAGAGAAAACATATTCAAGTACAAGAATTAACTACTGCGTGTACTTACCTGCAACTGCAAGATAATAAGTCGCAAAAGTCACTTCGAAGGAAGGTTCTTAAGCCCCTCTTATGAACCGGGCACCTATACACGTTAACAGTAAGACTAATAAGCCTACTTCACATCATTTAAGAAGCACTGACTTCATACAAGTACACAATCAGTCAAACAAGTTTCAATTCAGGTTAATACGCATTCCAAACGCACTTATGCAATAAATTCAACCCATGTTCACACATGAATCATGCCCTCAATCCCAATCGAACTATAACATTAAATTTTAGTCAAATTCTATATCGAAATGTGTTCAAGTGACAAGGACGCAACCATACGCTTGGGCGTCATAATCAAACTATCCATGGAAAGGTTTAAGAACACATAACATAGGAAGTTATACTTAATATAAATCATATGACTCATGGTAGCAAAGACTTGTTACCTTTCCAAGGTTTTAGAGTAAAACGATTACGAGTAAATTAAATTTGTAGCTTGACGAATTGATAACGATTCGTATAACTTGGGTCAAAGTCGTATAATTTAGCATCACAATTGAACATATCAATATAACGACCAAGCTCAGCTATGCACAACAACTCACCACAATCATCGATAATGGTCATAGTCAAGCTCAAGATTCACCTTAAATCTTTACTTAATAAAACTAACGATCTAAATCTTTACTTAGTAACTACCACCGTTATTTAATCAAAAGAAACAAACACGATCATACAAGTCACATTACCACAAAGAATGTCATAAACAACTAGACATTACTTATGAAAGCTAACAACCATAACCATTTCCTACCATCAACACTACCAACATTTCAACAATAACAACATACAATAAAATTCATAGACGCTATCCAACTACTAATTACCACCCAAAAAGCATAAAACGACCACATACTAATCTCATATTCAATCCCAAACAAAACCTTAACTTATTTACTATTCAAAAACAACACCTTAAACTAGTACTCATAGTAAGATTCAAGGAACTAATACACACAACCCATAATTTTCAATAACACTTCAAACCCAAATCAAAACATGTTCAAAAACAACACTTTTAACTACTACCCATAATAAAATTCAATTAATTAACACAAAACCAACCTCATACTCAATACACTTAAATAAAACTAAAAATTGAAACTAGAGAATCAATTAATGAAAAGAGAAGATGGCTCACAAAATTAAACTAGCAAGAGGGTGAATGAGTAGTGGTTGTGGAGGTGGCGGCTCAGGGCGGAAACCGGCTGTCTAGGGCCGGTTGCTGGCGGCAGACAGGGCAGAGGGCTGCTGCGGCCTGCGGTGGTTCTTCGTGGGGAAGGAGAAGGATCGGGTCTAGCTGTGGGCTGCACACGGAGGGGAAACGACCGGTGGCCGGCTGGCCGCTCACGGTGGCGCCTGCTGGCCGGTTGCCGTGAGTGAGAGAGTGAGAGGGAAGGAGAGAAGATGAGAGGGAAGGAGATGACGGCTTTGGTTTTGGGATTTTAGGGTTTTGAAGACCTTTATCCAATATTATGTTATTCTTTCTATTTATCTAATCACTTATCTAGACTTATTTTGTTGTGAGACCCAACTAAGAGACTCATCTTCATGTGCTCCCACATTTTAATAAAATAATCATTTTGATTCGGATCTCTTTATTTTAGGAATCGAAATTTTATTTTAATATAAACATATGTTAATATTTGAATTCGTATATTAAATAAATTTATTAAACTACTTTTAAAAAAAAAATAATATAATATAATATAAAATTTTCAAAGATTATAAAATTATTAATTAATGATGTCCGAAAAAATCTCGGGGTGTTACAGACTACCCCCCTTAAAAGGAGTTTCGTCCCCGAAACTAGAGTTACAAGAGTACAAATCTTGAAATTTTATATTTCTAATAACACGAGAAGGTGTTTTATCTATTTTGGGCTCAAGAATTGACGTAAGAATCGTGTCTTTGTCGACACCATTGACGCAAGTATACTCAATCTATCAAAATATATTTATTCATGTTTCATTTCGAGTGTTTGTAATCACCTACATTGACCCAACAACCGATCACAAGCATATAATATCACACAATTTAATTAAAACAATTAATCGAAAACATGTAGATATCACACAATTTGGTTCAAATAATCAATCAAAAGCATGGAAATTGCAATATATTGTTATCTTAGACGAGAAAACGCATGCAAACACGCGAAAATCTAACGCATTCTACCCCCCTTAAGAACATAGTTACGACCCCGTAACTTACTGACCTCGAAACATAGGCAAAGGATAGAATTGTTAGACCATGGCATTCTAATTATTTAATATCTCTGATCTCAGTACCACACACCTTAGTATCTAGGTCTCAATATGTTTCTTACTAAGACAACTCTCCTTAATGTTTACAAAAGTAAGGGATCTAACACACGCGACTTAATAAGTGTATTATTTGAGATCGTAACAACACGAAATGTTCTGTTATCTAAATTCTTTAAACAACTTTTCCACTTCTACGTGACCACCTAAGGTCGTACTTTGTGATAATCTTGCAATGTACGAAATGTTCAACTATTGTAACTTAGACCATAAATGGGGGTAAAATATCAAAACAACAAAGTCTCAAAAGTAAAGAGTATAAAGTTGCACAACACTTAACTCATATTACCATTAAGCGCCCTAGACTTAAGGATGCGTGATTCTTACAAAAATGATTGGTTATCAACCCCAAATTGATTCACGTTAACTTTACTTATCATATCATAATCCTGACTTTTTACTTAACACGAAATGTTCTTTTCACTAATCATGCATGATCAAATTATTTTATAACATATTAAATTATACATCATGACCCGATTAGTAGATTAACAAATCAAATTAATAACTCCGAACATAATACATGTTTCAAGTATATGACCAATTTTATGCACCACATTTTTGCAAGTTACCGTAGCTAATAATTATACGCTCACAACCCTGATACTAATACACATATCATTATTGTTTAACAATACCCTCCTTTATCCATCATGATATCGCATTCTAATAACGATAATATGAGAATGATTTAGAATCAGGAATGGCAACATAGAGGTCACCAACCATTTTTTTTTTTTTTTTTTTTTTTTTTTTTCCAGTTGTTCATTTACCATACGACTAGATATGTAGAAAGTAGGATTTATATCAAGATAAAATTGCGAACTAATGTATGACTAAAGTAATGCATCATGTACATATGTAACAATAGTATTAAAGATGACATATTATGTAAATATCACAAGAATTTCTAATATAAATAGCAAAGCAGTCATCAATCATACAAGTTTGATAAAGTTGCGATATCGATACTAATTTCACAACATCTAATCTACATCATAACATTTTCATCACGACACTACCTCCAACTAGTTATAATACCGTTACCTCAACCATATGACTGTTACATCAACAATCCTTACACTATACTAAAGTACAAACAAAACAAAGCTAACAACATAATGCAGCACTTGAAATTATGCATCACAATTATTCCCTTGCAAATAAGTGGGATTCAATCACCCTTCAACCTAAGATGCGAACTTAGAAATGACAATTTAACATAGATGATTGTATCAAAACACGTTAAAATTTCAAAACTCTTTTCATTACATGCTTATTACGATCCAATGAATTCGTAACATCAAATCAAAACACTTCTTGACACCAGTGATAATATTATCTAACTCTATTTATCGCATAATAATGATTTTGTATAATAATTGATTAGGACACAATTCTTTATCTCGCTTCATCTCTCAAATTATAACTATTCACATATTCATTTTCGTTTCTTCAATATTTAGATTTGAAACGCTTCTGACTTTTATTAGGACTACATTATCTTCATGAAGTCACTTTTCAAACTTAATTTACCACGTAACACACCAATCATTATTAAAACAGTAACATATGTAAAGTCGGCTTCATTTGGAGTCTCATATAAACGTTATCATTTCAAAACACTAGCAGGATGAGTGGTGATCAATGAGATGCTCTAAAGTACTTAAAATATTTACTTGTATCTTATGTGTTCAAAGACGCTCATTTCACCTTATCATTAGATTATTTTATCCTTATGTCTTGTAACTGCCCAGAAGGCCATGAGAAGACAATTTTTAATATCAATGAATCTATTCTCTTTTTTTTTTTTTTTTTCTTTTTTCCTTTTTTTATAAAAAAAATTCAATTGTTATTCTTTTTAGTTAACGCTTTAAAATCATCACGATTCTTCTTCACATTATCATCTGATAAAAAAAAATTATCACGTATATAAGCATTTATTAAGACTCAATTATCAGTCTTTACTCATCAATAGTGCTCTCTCGTATCAATCCATAGGCCCGTCGCGTGCAATTTGATTATGACGATTATTCTTTAACTATCCATCTTAACATAAAGTTACCAATTTATGTAAGAAAAGATATATTAAGTATCTACGAAATACAATCTAAAACCAGTGGATTTGCGAATAACACGTTTCTCCTTTGATACTCAAACTCATGTGTCTTTAAGAAGGAAAAAAAAAGAAATTAAATAACCCATATTTCATCTAAAGAACCACATCAACTCGTTTTTTTTTGACAAAAGAGTAGTGATTTTAAAGTCGTTATCCCATGACAAACATGAAATACTATATTAATTATGATGAGAGTTGGATGTTTACAAAATCAAAATCAATAACAGGGGACCCTTATAGTGTATAATTCATCAAAATATCTATAAACTAAATAACTCAGGCTAATAGGTTGACTATCGTCTTTACTCTTACCCGATTCTTAAGGTCTCACTACATACATAAGATGTTTAGGAAACGTTATATATTACATCAACCAATTTAAGGCATCAGTTTCAATCACCGTATGAGTTTGGAAAACGCTATTGGTAGACACGATTATGCCACACAAAAACTCAACACCAATACTCAAATGTTTTAACAAGGCATGGATGAAATTGATGTAGTAATGGTAGGAAAATCATTCAACGTAGTGTTACATGACCATAGCCTACTAGTAGATGGTCATATATTATAACTTTTACTAATAAATAATAACATGATATAAGTCAATTTCAAGACATTTTCATATAGAAAAGTTTCAGGAAATACTTGTATACTACTAAAACTCCTATTTAAAAGAGAAAAAAAACCCCACTTTAATATTTAAACAACTCAATTGACTTAAGAAGTACTTATTTTAGCTTGACAATTATATCTCAGAAAAACAGTCAAAGACTCAACACTTTACCTTAAAACGTTAGTGAGTTTTATGTATGTAGATGAGAACTTTAGTTCTGTAACTGAATCATTATTAAAGTTATACATTTAGGAAGACATTCTACAATAAAATTTTGAACGAGAATAATAGAGTATTCATAATGATTCAATCACCACATTCATGACTATCCCATCTATAAAATCCTTCAACTCAATCGTGACAACCCATTAATACTATAATTGGATTATCAGCTTAACCAATGTCTTCAAAATGATCCATACTACGATAAACATATAATTCTCTAAGTCTTTGCACTTAATCCAAGGAACACGACACAAGTCAACCCAATGTACTATACTAATATGATACTTAATACTATTGATAACTAAAAGAATATACAACGAAAAGTTGGTGTGGTCGATGGTCGAACCCACCATAGTGTAGAATGGTCATCATCACTTCCTGACACTTGGGAGACATTTTCAAAATCTAACTGAAAATCATTCATATAACATATTAGGGTTGGTTAGACATTACTCCGAACAGTACTTGATACTTTCGTGCACTTATATGAGTTAAATAATTAATCTTTCACGTTATCGGGTACATAATCTCTTTACTTAAAACATACTCTAAACTTTTACATCGCTTCTTGATTGTAACTCATGACTCGATGCATGACTAAATAAAAATAAAAATAAAAACTCACACTCATGCTACCACTTTATTTACATAAATCATCAGCTTGACTTCAAAAACTATAATATTATCCTTAATATATAATCAAGACTTTATTTACAGGCTATCATATCAATTATCTAACTAATCAACTTCACTTACAATCACGTGTAAATATGATCCTATTATTTATTTATTTATTTAAATTCCCCATCCTTATTCGTGTTTACACTATTTACAATCATACTTGCGCAATCATTAACAATCTTTAAAAGAATTATGATCACCACATCCTCGTAATGACGAACGAATGTACTTGACAAATGAAATGATCAAACAAACGAATAAACATTTAATTTATGTGTAAGATCAATATCGAACTCATAAGCTTTGCGAAAACAATTAACATGAACAAATGTTCAAGCACATAAGACCAAAGTTTATATCATCCTTACAATCAAAAGGAAATACCAGTTACCACCAACTTCTCTATAAGTCCATTATCCATACACTATTTGTCGTAATTAATATCTATCACGCAACTCATGAATTGTCCAACATACGTAACAATTGTCATTAGTACTCGGATAACACATAAATCACATCTACTTAATTGTTTAGCATCATATCATCATTCAAACCACAATCATAACTTTTAATTATAAAAAAAAATTAACATACATGAAAATAAGTCTTAAAATGAGCTAAACAAACTATTTATTTACCTATTCACGTGCAATGATAATCATATGCATGGCAATGTAATATGCACCTATCCCATATCTACCCAAACTCTCAAAGCAGGTTAACTTCGAAAACAAAACAATGGTCAGCATTAGAGAAAACACGAAGCGTTTAGGAAAGATAGGAACCAGCTGCTCGATACCATCGTAACACCCCGAATTTCCGACCCTCGACGGAACCAAAACCGAAAGAGAACGGAGGAAATTCGGTGTTACATTTAAAATAAAATGAAATAAATAAAGATAATAAGTTTTAAGTGTGATTAAAGAGGTTATAGAAAAGCTTTCAAACAAAATTCTACGGAAATTTCCAGATCGCCTTAAATTTTAACGCACAAAAGAATCAACAAACATTAAACCGTCATGAGAAGAGGCATTAATAGCCTTGTAACAAAATCACGCGGAATGGTCATCGCCAAAACCTCTGTCGACATGCTAAGCATGGATCGTGGTTCCCATGTAAACACTTGGGTTTTCCAAAATCATAACCAGCTATACAAGCCATTCAAGATACTTTAACGAAATACAAAACGAAATAAATATTTGCAGCGGAACAAATTACATCAAAAGGAGGCGCCTCAAACCAAAACATACTCAATTACAATTCAAAACACATGAAGCATCAAAAAAGGTTAGAACATGGCGTGTCAAGATTCTCACTCAATCCCCGTATGCAATGCAAAGAACTCCAAAAACTCGCAAGTGCTATCTATGATACCCTCTTGCTCAACGTAAGGTCATAGACCACGTGTCATAGCGGGCCATCAAAGACAAGCCATCAACAAGGAAACAAAGCGTACGCCGGTAACTAACAATAAATTATGCATACGTAACCAGTAAACAATTTCGACAAAGCAAGGCGAGGAAGGTATCCAAACGTCTAAACCTCTACTCCATCTATTTCTCAATTCAATATACTTCTCAATATCTTCACCGTCTTCTATCTCTTCAATTGCTCTTATATATCCTCTTATGTGACTAGAGGCCACCATATTGGGGTTTGCAAGACCCACATGGCAACTACCTCGCCAGGGCGGTTGACGCCATCGCGCCAATGGCAAAGTATGATCATACCCTCGTACAGCGACCATATATAGACGGTCCATGCCTCCGGGAACTAATCCAGCTGGGGTACCAATCCAGTGGAGTCACAGTAAATATCCAACTTAATGTCTCTTCAAATAAGGGGACTTATTCCCATTTCAATCTCATACAATCCAACATTCAAATCTTGCGATATCAGAACCCATTCTCTACCATGTCTACGACTGATTCCCACTTGTAGCACTTACTTAACAATATTTAATAGCAGTTCATATCCAACACAGCTCATATAATATTACTACGCAGAGAAAACATATTCAAGTACAAGAATTAACTACTGCGTGTACTTACCTGCAACTGCAAGATAATAAGTCGCAAAAGTCACTTCGAAGGAAGGTTCTTAAGCCCCTCTTATGAACCGGGCACCTATACACGTTAACAGTAAGACTAATAAGCCTACTTCACATCATTTAAGAAGCACTGACTTCATACAAGTACACAATCAGTCAAACAAGTTTCGATTCAGGTTAATACGCATTCCAAACGCACTTATGCAATAAATTCAACCCATGTTCACACATGAATCATGCCCTCAATCCCAATCGAACTATAACATTAAATTTTAGTCAAATTCTATATCGAAATGTGTTCAAGTGACAAGGACGCAACCATACGCTTGGGCGTCATAATCAAACTATCCATGGAAAGGTTTAAGAACACATAACATAGGAAGTTATACTTAATATAAATCATATGACTCATGGTAGCAAAGACTTGTTACCTTTCCAAGGTTTTAGAGTAAAACGATTACGAGTAAATTAAATTTGTAGCTTGACGAATTGATAACGATTCGTATAACTTGGGTCAAAGTCGTATAATTTAGCATCACAATTGAACATATCAATATAACGACCAAGCTCAGCTATGCACAACAACTCACCACAATCATCGATAATGGTCATAGTCAAGCTCAAGATTCACCTTAAATCTTTACTTAATAAAACTAACGATCTAAATCTTTACTTAGTAACTACCACCGTTATTTAATCAAAAGAAACAAACACGATCATACAAGTCACATTACCACAAAGAATGTCATAAACAACTAGACATTACTTATGAAAACTAACAACCATAACCATTTCCTACCATCAACACTACCAACATTTCAACAATAACAACATACAATAAAATTCATAGACGCTATCCAACTACTAATTACCACCCAAAAAGCATAAAACGACCACATACTAATCTCATATTCAATCCCAAACAAAACCTTAACTTATTTACTATTCAAAAACAACACCTTAAACTAGTACTCATAGTAAGATTCAAGGAACTAATACACACAACCCATAATTTTCAATAACACTTCAAACCCAAATCAAAACATGTTCAAAAACAACACTTTTAACTACTACCCATAATAAAATTCAATTAATTAACACAAAACCAACCTCATACTCAATACACTTAAATAAAACTAAAAATTGAAACTAGAGAATCAATTAATGAAAAGAGAAGATGGCTCACAAAATTAAACTAGCAAGAGGGTGAATGAGTAGTGGTTGTGGAGGTGGCGGCTCAGGGCGGAAACCGGCTGTCTAGGGCCGGTTGCTGGCGGCAGACAGGGCAGAGGGCTGCTGCGGCCTGCGGTGGTTCTTCGTGGGGAAGGAGAAGGATCGGGTCTAGCTGTGGGCTGCACACGGAGGGGAAACGACCGGTGGCCGGCTGGCCGCTCACGGTGGCGCCTGCTGGCCGGTTGCCGTGAGTGAGAGAGTGAGAGGGAAGGAGAGAAGATGAGAGGGAAGGAGATGACGGCTTTGGTTTTGGGATTTTAGGGTTTTGAAGACCTTTATCCAATATTATGTTATTCTTTCTATTTATCTAATCACTTATCTAGACTTATTTTGTTGTGAGACCCAACTAAGAGACTCATCTTCATGTGCTCCCACATTTTAATAAAATAATCATTTTGATTCGGATCTCTTTATTTTAGGAATCGAAATTTTATTTTAATATAAACATATGTTAATATTTGAATTCGTATATTAAATAAATTTATTAAACTACTTTAAAAAAAAAATAATATAATATAATATAAAATTTCCAAAGATTATAAAATTATTAATTAATGATGTCCGAAAAAATCTCGGGGTGTTACAGCATATATATCAATATGTGATGCATATACCACATGATGTATTTGTTGAATCAGGAAGCACGTGATGATGTATTGAAAACAGCAATATACCATTGTATTGGGATCAATAACAGCAAACTTAATGTATACACCAATATACAATAACAGCAAACAACAAACATCCTTCCAAGCAGCAAACAGCAAACTTAATGTATACAACAACATAAAGAGAGATGACGAAATGGGTGATTTTGAATTTAGGGTTTTAGTGGCAGAAAAGAGAAGAAATGAAAAGGGGTTTTATTTGTGTTCTTTGATGTTAGTCGACATTTCAATAAGGGAGAAGATGGGCTTCTCATTGCTCACGTGACAAGCATGTGTTGGTCAACCGTTAAATATGTCGGTCAACTGACGAAATTAAGTAATAGGTAGTCTTTTGCAAAGAAGTATATTATATAAGGTAGCTTTTTGCAAAAAAATTTATATAAGGTAGTTTTTTAAAAAAAGAGTGTATAAAAAATGTGGTTTTTTATAATTTTTCCTTTATACTATTTTGTTATGTATAATAAGAGATGTTAAGCATTGAATAAGTACATTGAATAGTATGAAAAAACAAATGTCACATTCTCTATGAATAAGAGGGAATATTATAAAAACAAAACAAGGGCGTATGACATCGCGTCAACCGCATTATAAAAGATTTTTAAAAATATCGAACTGTTATTTTTTGCGTTGTAAAGATGTAAAAGAATCGTGTTTTTAATCAGCCATATTAAGAAATATCTTATAGTTTCGACTTTCGAAATCACTCCCTTTACTACACCAATGTTTTCAATTTTTCATTAAGGTAGTTTACTCCATAGATTGAACACGTACTACTTTTCTCATGGAAAAATTTTGTTTATTGGTGAATAAACTACCAAAATGATTGTGTATGATATGACTTATAATACAAATATACTTATTATTATATTATATAATTATATGATTATATGACTATATGATATGGCATTAAAGATAAAAAAGATAATGTTATGTATTTACTTAGAGAATTTATTGAGTAATAAATTTTAGTTAAATAGTTGAATAAATATATGGAGGTTAAATTAACCTTGATGAACAATCTTATGCTCCTTTCAAGTCTCAAGACCTTATAATAAAAATAGTTTATTTAATTAAAAAAGACTCGAGTTTTTTAAAATTATTTTAGAGAACTCCACGTGGTATCATCCAATTTTAATGAAATACTAGTGGTAGCACTTTTTAAGAAAATTTCACATATTACCATCCAATTTATGCACTATCTAATTGCCATAGCATTTTCCGTTAAGTTCTTGTTAAATTCTGTTTAATTCATCATTTTGTAAGTTTTTTCCACATAATAGCATCCAATTTTTGTTTAATTCACCATTTTAATGTTTAATTCATTAACGCCCATAAATGTTTAATAATTTTATGTAAAAATTATAATTGTTAAATAATTTTATGGAAAAATAATTTTAACGTTTAATTTATCATTTTAATGTTAAATTCACCGGTAGAAACAAGTACTCTTTCAAATAAGTAATTGTTTCGATCGAATTTTCGAAAAAAGTTATCTTATAAGGAAAATCGCGACGTCCATTTTTTTTTTAAATCATTATGATGGGTAAAAACGACGTCAAATATCTTTTTCGGTTTATGTATCACAAAATGGCGAATAAGTACTTGTTTCGACCGTAATTTCGAAAGAGTTACCCCAAAAGGTTAATTGCAACGTCCGTTTTTTGAGAAAAAAATCGTTATGATAGATAAAAATGACGTCAAATATCTTTTATTTTTATTTTGTTAATTTATGTGTTTTAATTTTAAATTATTTAAAAATACGAGGACTAATGAGATACTGCCACATAGACAACAAAAACTCTCAAATTGGTCAAACCCTCAAACTTAACGGTCAACTAAGATTTTCCGTGAAGTGATAGTCATTTGCAAAAAAAAATACATAAAATAGTTTTTTGCAAATAGACCTATAGATTAGGTAGTTTATATAATTTATCCATAAAATTGTTAACATTTATGGGTGTTAATATATTAAACGGTAAATAAAACGTTATAATGGTGAATTAAACATTAAAATGGGTAATTAAACAAAAACGGAATGTTATCATGTGGAAAAAACTTACAAAGCAATGGATTAAACGGAATTTAACAAAAAACTTAACGAAAAATGCTATGACAATTAGATAGTGCACAAATTGGATGCTACTATGTGAAATTTTCTTAAAACAGTGCTACCACCGGCATTTTATTAAAACTGGATGTTGTCATGCAGAATTTCCAAATATTTTATGAACATTGTGATAATATTCTAAAGATTTAAGATCAAACAATTATTATTACGATCATTAGTATTGTTATTATTATTATTATAAATATTAATAATAATAATAATAACAAAAATAATTACAACTATAACAATAATTATTGTTGTTGTAATGACCAACCCATTAATGATCCGACCCATTTATAAGTAACCCGATTGGTTAATAAATAAGTGCAAATCTATAACTATAACTAAAATAAAACACGCTTACATCATCATACCCCAAACTAATGAAGTGTCACTTTGTGCATTAAAATTTTCACTCCAATGAAGGATGATGATGTCATCCTAATATGTTGTTAAATCCTAATGAATATATTATCATAATAATTAATAAATTGAAAATTGATTTATATAATTAATTTATGTAAATGCATTAATGAAATTGGTTAATGATCTACCTTTCAATAAAATTTTAAATATTAAATTTATTTTAAAAATATTTTGTTATTCTTACTTAGTAAATATTAAATATTATCAAAATAACATTATTTAACATTGTACAAAACTTATAAAATAGTATTTGTAAAATTATAATTGAATCAAATATTAACTATTTTATGCAATTATTAATTCATTGAAAATGAATAATCAATAATTTAGAATTCATTTTCTTTATTTTTTAAATATTATAAAAAACAATAAAATGAAAAAAACCGTGCATCGCACGGGGATTATCCAGTAATGTGTCAAAAGTTAAAACCTTGATAACTTGTATGGCAATTGGCCGCAAACTGTTAGAAGTTAGAATTTAGAAGGAAAAACAACAAAGCTCACAAATTAGAGTAGCATTACAAAATAAAACCACCCAATTCATGCAGGGCATTGATGCAAAAGGTGGTTCAAGAGAATCCTGACCAGTTTTAAATTCAAAACTCAAATAGAGCTAACGGTTTCATTATCACTGCTCTCACTGTCACTACTACCACCGCTACTGTCACTTCCACTGTTGCTGCTACTGCCCCCGCTACTATCGCTCCCGCTGCTTGCACTGGAGCTGGAAGTGCGTTCCTTTGATTCCCCTGCGTTAACCTGAGCTCTTAGAGCTGCTGCTGCATTAATAACACCATTATCGTCATTGACATCTACATCAGCAATCTCATCATCTGTGTCGTTTTGCTGTGGCATGTTGATATCAATGCCTGTATGCAACGTTTTTTCTTCAGACGTGTTTTTGCTAGGCCCAAATGCATCGTCCTCGTCGTCATTCATTATGTTTAAATGTTCTTCGAGATCAAAGTCTTTTGAATCTGGCGATACCAAAGCATTTGATTGTTGAGGAGGGCTGCTGATAGAATTCTCGAACGTGGGTTTTTCTCCTGTACCAACAATTCATTCAGATTAATCGACTACAGCAAATAAGGGCACGACACTCCGCGCCAAGCACAGAAATCAAACCTGAGAAAATAAAAATTAATAACTATTTGCACTCAATCATAATTATATTAACTCCTTTTTGGCGGAATAGTTTAGCTTACTTGAGTATATTTTATTAGTTTTTCATATTTTTCACCTTTCTAATAATTTTGCGGATTGTAATGAATTATAAGGTCAAATGGTACAACTATGGTATTTAATAGGATGAAGGAGTCATAACTCATAAGAGTGTGAAAAGGCTTGGAAAAAAACCTAAAGATCCCCTACCAAGTGGTGAAAAATGAGCTAAGAAATGCAGCACACCAAAAAGCCACAAGTCGTGGCTTTTGAGTTTCCTTCTCCACGACTCGCCGTCCGCCTGCAGACGAGCACCAGAAGAAAGCGAGGATTCCTCACTTTTGCCTAACCAAAAAGCGGCGAGTTGCTGCCAAACGCTGGAACCAATATTCGAGGCAGAGAAAGGTGACAAGTTGCCACTTTCTTCTAGATGGGGAGTTCGACGCGGCCAGAATTTTGTTGAAATTTAAACTTTTTTAATTTATTTTATTCAGTTTAAATCATTTCTAGGTTAACATTATTAATTGACACTTCATTTTCCCAAAGTTAGCTATCCTATATAAGGAGATATAGAAGTTATATTAAACACTCAGGATTTTGTAAGTCTTTATTCTCTACCTTATTTTCAGTCATTTTTATTTGCATGTTTCTTGGTTTAGTAAAGTTAAATTCATTCATCATTTTATTGTTCTTAGTTATGTTATTATTTCTAATTGATCTTAGCAAGTTTATTATATACTTTCCGTCTTAAATCATGCCTTGTAACATGTTTAGGGTTTTGATTGCAAGTTTAATGAATAGTGAGTATATTTATTTTTCTAAGGAAGGACTTGATCCCAATTCAAAGTATGAACCAAAAATAATGTGAAAGTGTCTATAAAAATTGAAAGAGTAATGAATTAAATTGACTTTGTTAACCTAATTGATATTTTTACTATTATCCATGTTCTCTATGAAAACTAAAGTGGTTGAAGGCTAGAAATAAAAAGGTTGATATTTTTACTATTGTCCATGTTCTCTGTGAGACATAAAGAGGTTGAAATTGTTACTATAATCCATGTTCTCTATAAAAATATTTTTACTATTATTCATGAAATCATGTTCTTTGTGAGACATAAAGAGATTGAAGGGTAGAAATTTGAGGTACTTTCTGTTTGTACATTTGTTTGTTTTATTAAGGTGTTACTGTGCCAAGTATGGGGAAGTTGTTTGGTTTATCGAAACACTTAGTCACACTGAAAAGTAGTGTAGTTGAGAAGAGAGGCATAAGGAGCAAGTAAATTTTTAGAGACCATGTCTTGACCTTTTGTAATTGTTCACCTTAAGTTTGCTTGAGGGCGAGCAAAAGTAAAGCATAGGAGAGTTTGATAAGTGCAATTATTTTCACTTCATATTATGGTGTTTATTAGGCTGAGGGAGTGATAAGAGGGTGAAAGACCGAGAAAAAAGCCTAAAAGACCCCTACCAAAATGAGCCAAGAAATGCAGCACAATAAAAAGCCACGAGTTGTTGCTTTTGAATTTCCTTCTCCACAACTTGCAGTGTGTCAAGTCAGAAGAAAGCGACAACTTGTCGCTTTTGCCTTACCAAAAAAGTGGCAAGTGCCTGCTAGATTTTCGTAATTATTGTCCTCGCACCATATTTTTGGATGAATTTTCTTAATCATTAGTTATAGAATCAATCCACACTATGGTTTTTCTTCACAATATAGTTACTAGAAATAGCAAAGTATTTAGCCTAGCTTCCTTGAGACTGACCAGTAGCTACACGTAAACTGTGTGCTTGCAGTATAAATTTAAAACACATCAAAACCCCAGATTGCAAAAATAGGGAAAGATTGTAGGAAAATGATGACAAGATAAGATGAAGTTTCTGTACTTACCAGAGTTTCCTGCATCTCCAATATCAATTCGTTCAACTTCAACCTGCAGCATCAATGAACTGTATCAGTACTGGTTCTAGAATACTAAAACAGAGCCAAAAAATTACTAAATTGTGGACTATGTACAGGCAGTTATCAAATCAAAATATTAACACTAAGATAGATTAATCAATAAACATCTAGCAATTTTGAAGCTAAACCCGGCATTTCAGAGATGTTCCAAGTTTGGGAGCCTATAAGACCACTAGGACGTCTTTTAAATGAGACCCTAATAGGAAAAAATTTCAAAGATGTTCCTAAGTTTTCATTCATTTATAAGTTGAAAGAACGAGAGTTAGCAAACTCACTTAAATCCTCTTTTACACGGAGTTTAACTACTCTAGCCTATAATTTGAAAGTGAACTCTAACTATGGTCAATCAAACTGTATTGAAATTCGAGGAGGTAATGCTTTTGGTGATCCTAAATCCTAAACACAAATCACAATCTAAGATGTTGTAGAGTGAGGTGCCTAAAACTATGCAATACAAGTCTTAACCCTTCTTAGTTCTTATAACAAAGCATTGCTTCTCTTAAAAATATGTGTTAGATACATTCAACACTGATCCAATTTTCCTAAAAGCTTCATCATTATTCCTCCTTATTGACCCAAGTCTTGCAATACGGAGGCTGCCCATGCAAATCAATTATTTTACATCATGGTTTCATTCTCAATAGTTGCTAACCTAAGCTATTTAATCATCTGTCCTTTATTTATATATTTCAATCTCTGAAAGGACTAGTTACATAAGACTTTACTTTTGTACAAGCTGCAGCTTGGTTATGCAAGATGTCTTATACTCAATGTTTTTCAGTTGCATCAACTGTTCGAAAAAGCCATCTGTGGGAAAATGTGAAATGCAGAAAGTATAAGAAGTAAGTTTAAAAAGGTCATATACATGACTGATAGGACTTCAAAACATGTAGTGATCATTGAATTTAATTGAAACGGGTGCTTCTTCACATAGAGAGATCAAATCAGTTGCAAGCTATTCAGCATCATACATTTCCTCATAAGAGAAACATTTAACTTGCGATGGGATGCTATTTTATGAAGCAGTTGCCTATTCCTAATAGCGCAGGATCACTAGTCCCCAAAGGTCTCCTGACAAGGACACTAAGTATTACTGATGGTAAGCTGTAGGATAATCAGGCAAGTAATCCATTAGAAGCTAAATTTTGTACCAACAAATGCAAAGCTTACACTCGGCGGATTCAACCAACGAACATCCCATCATCCCAAGGTCAGGTAGCTCATGTTTATACAAGCTACCTTAGGCAGAATTCAGTGAACAGATGTATATGGATTGTACCATAATTACAAACATTACATGCAATTTTACATAAACATAGTGGAAAAACACGGCTGCATTACTACGATTGCCATAAAAAATGAACATTCACTCCGTCACTTCAACCAGCATATAATATTGGTTAAACCTTCACTATGAGGTTAGGGTTCCATCATTACAAAGTGACCAAGATGCCACTTTCACACAGAGGCTAAGCACCTCGTATGGAATAAATCGATCAGCAACAGTACACAAATTATTATAATTATTAACAAAATAATTCACATAAATTAATTTTGAATCATGAAAGGGGAAGAAAGAGCACATACTGAGACCGGCGGTGGTGGTGGAAGTGACGAAGTCGTAAAAGACGTCCGAGATGAAGGCAGAGGCGGTGGCGGAGGATGAGTTTTAACACCTTTACCAAACGGCGGCGAACCACCATCAGCAGCCGCCAATGTAGCAGCCGATGATTCACCAGGTAACCGAACATGACGCAAACGCTTAACGGCACGATGAAGACGTTCGAGCCGAAAACTACGACCATCAAAGAATAAAACAGCGTCGTTTTCTTTGTAATCTTCACTCGTACCTTCAAATGTCACTTTAGGTTTTCCAGGTTGATTATTCTGAAATTCAACGCTAATTTTGTTATCTTTCGATTTGTGTAATAATCCTGATTGACTTTTATCAATTGAAGCTGGCTTGAATTCATCTGTTCAAGAACAAATCAAAATTTATCAATTGAAAAGATGAGATTATGATGAACAATCAAAAGAGGGATTGACACTCACAGCGTAAAGTGCAGAATTTGGAAGACGGTTGTTCATCCTTGAAAGAAGAACCGAGGGAAATAGTATACCATCGATCTGGATTTGGTGCAGTGTTTGGTTCTCCTTTGCTGTTCATCGTGACTGTTCTTATGATTCAACTTTCCTTTTTTCAGTAATTCAAATTAATTTGATGATATAATTATACATAGTCCATTAGTCCTCTATTTATATTACAAATTTTGGACAAATAACATTGTGCTTCCTCATTTAAATATCACAAATTCTTACTTGAGACCGTCTTTTGTAAAGACTGCTCAAAGCCCAGTCCAATTCTAAATATATATTGTTACAACTTTAAATATAGATTTTGGCTGGACTTTTGAGAGTCGTTTTTACAACACATGAATAATAAAATATTAGTATCCTGAGAGATCGTCTTCGGTCTTTCTGAGAGACGTCTCCTAGGCCCAATCCATTAAATCTTATTGCTTACATTTACTCTATATTTTCCTTAATGGACCAACCCAACTAGAGATGATCTCTCAAAGAGACCGTCTTTCACAAGAATTTGTGTTACCTTTATGGTCCCATTATCTTTCAATAACTTACTCTTACATTTTTTTATTTTTTTATTATCGCCACATGTTTCCCATTAAATTTATAAAAATATTTTTTCTATTAGTTATGGTTTCCATATATTTTTTCACTGACTTTATCTTAATATTTTTTAATGTTTATGATCCTTATTTTTGAAGATTTTATTTTTTTTAATTCCCATAAACATTTCTAGTGCGAACTTCGTAAAGAAAACGGGGGAGTAGTATATATATTATGTTTCAAATTACCTTTTATCATTAGCACAATGACATTATTTATCAATAATTTTATTTTAATACACTAAATCTAAAAAAAACCCTCATTGTAATTTACATTATGTGGTAAATTCAACTACAAACTTAGTCCACACTCGTATATTATGCACCCAAGGCCGTTCTAGATATTTTGGTGTCCAGTGCGAAATGACACATTGGGCTCTTTTTCTTTGCAATTTATCATCTATATAGACCCTTCTACAACCGTTAATTTTGTTTTTTTGACATAGCGTCCTGGGCGACAACCCCTCTTGCCCACCCCTAGGGCCGGCCTAGTATGCACCTATCATTTTAAGATGTAAAACTAAACGTTTTAAGTAAACATGAGGAAATATTATGAGATATGTACAATATTTTGATGTCGTCTAAGTCTATACAAGACATACTCATGATTAATATTCTTCTATTCTGGTGAATTCATGTGGATGTGTTCAAGAGGGTAGGTGGAAGGGAAAAAAGCAAGAGGTGTAAAGGAATATAAGTTGTGGTAATGTTGGTATGGACGACAGACGTAATGGGGTTGATATCCTTGTGTCTAATGATATCCTAAAACAATTAACTGAAGTGAGTAGGTGCAGCGATAGAATTATGCTAGTTAGAGGGGAAGAGGTCATATCAATTGTTAGTGTATATGGGCCCCAAGTTAAGGTTGAAGAGATGGTGAAACGTGAATTTTGGAATAACTTAGGAGATCTTATGAGGACGATCTCAGAAGATGATTGAGTTTGAGGAATGAAACGTGAAGTTTTCCTACAAAGAGACTTCAGTGGACATATAGGCAGAGAGGCATACAAATGTAATACGGTTCATAGAGGTTTTGGATTTGGTTTAAGGAATGAAAGTGGAGAGAATTTGATTGAGTTTGCGTTAGCCAAAGAATTGGTCATAGCAAACTCGATCTTTAGAAATAAAGATGAGCATTTGATATATAAGAGTGGTGGGATATGTGACTCAAGTCGATCATTGTCAAGTACAAAAGGGGGACAGGACCTTGCGCATGGACTGTAAAGTGGTGTTGAGTACAGAGATGCCCACCCAACATAGATTATTAGTGTTGGTGTTTCGGATAAGGAATAAATTTTTCGAGAAGAAGATAGAGTTCAGGGAAAAGAGCATGTGGGGTAGACTCAAAGGGGATGTGGTCACAAGTCACAACCCTATCAAGCAAGATAGATGTATTGGACTACCCAAGTCAATCTGATGATGCAAATCAAATATGGGTGACTGTGGCCAAAACCACATTCCAGAAGTGGCAAGAGAGACCTTAGGGATGTCGTTGGAAAAGCCAAAGGTGTATAAAGAATCGTGGTGGTGAAACGAGGAGGTACAAAAGAAGATAAATAAAAAGAACAAGAGATTTAAGAAACTTATGGCATGCATGGAGGAGGAGGATACTCAAGAGAGAGAGAGAGAGAGAGAGCTACAAAGAAACAAAGTTGGCAACAAAGATAGCGGTAGCAGAAGCATTAAGCCATGCATATGAGGACTTATATCAAAAGCTTGATTCTAAAGAGGAGGAGAAGATATTTTCAAGTTGGCAAAGGCTAAGTTCATGCAAAAGCAAGACTTAGAAATAGTGATTTACATCAAAGATGAGGACGAACAAGTGCTTCAAAGACAAGACAAAATTAAAATGAGATGGCCTTAGTATTTCTCTAAACTACTCAATGAGACTAGGAGGTCAAAGGATGAGGATAGACAAACTTTCACGTTCAAAGACCACATGACTATGGGTCAACCAATGATATAACCATTGAGGAAGCAGGAGCAACTCTCAAAAAGATAGGGAGAACAAAGGCAGTTGGATTTGATAACATACCCATTGAGGTGTGGAGGGGTTTAGAAGTAGAGGGCATTCGTTGGCTAACTAACATCTTTAATGCTATCTTGCGAAAACGTAAGATGCCAAAAAAAAATGGAGATAAAAAGCACACTGATCCTATTGTATAAGAACAAAGGTGAGAGCAAGTATGCGGAAACTATAGAGGGATCAAACTTTAAGCCACACAATGAAAATGTGGGAGAGAGTGATAGAAAGGAGAATTAGACAAGAGATTGTGATCAAAGAGAAACAATTCGCTTCATGCCAAGAAGGTCAACCGACTATTCATGTTTTGAGAAGACTTATGGAAAAATATAGGGAGCGGAAAAAACTTTTGCATATGGTGTTCATGGACTTGGAAAAAGCATATGACATATCACAAGGCATCATCTGACATAACTTTAAGGCTAAAGGTATTTTACAAAGGTACATTAAGGTTATACGAAATATGTATGACAGAGTAAGCCTACATTAAGATCGCACTAAGTCCTTTCATTTTTATTTTTCAACATTTGGCTTTTGGGTTGACTCATATAAACGGTCTCAATATGAGATTGTGGCTTGCAACTTTTTATCAAAAAATAATTATAATCTCACCTCATGCATTCATGCTCTAGTCTACCCTGAATTAAAAAAATTTTAAAAAAATAATTTTAAACGTGTTAAAAAATCCATTTTATAATCTATATCAACAACCTTATCCATAAACAAACATGGAGGGAAACAACCCCAAATTCCAACCAACAACGGCCAGTTTGCTGTACTGACCTCTGAATACAAAACAATGGCGGCAACAGCACCAAAATCTCTATCCGCCATTGTTAAAACTCCATCTTCTTCTTCTTCTTATCAACACTCCTTCACTTACTTCTCACCCAATTATGTCCCTTCTCCTAAACCTAAACCCTATCTCAAAACCCTTATCCTCAAAACCCACAACTTCATTCTCTCTCCTGTCCCTCCTCTTCTCATTCCTCTTCACATTTGTCACTGTTCCTCAGACCTAAATGATACCCAAGAACTGATTGCTGATGATTCGGGAGAAACCTCAGATGAAATTGAGCAAGAACAATCGGAACAAGAATTAGAACAAGAAGAAAACGAGTCAGAAGCTGAAGAAATTAAAGGATCTGTTTCGACTGATGATCGAAAGCTATTTGTGGGAAATTTGCCTTATTCTATGAATTCTTCTCACTTGTCTGAAATCTTTGCTGAAGCTGGTCAAGTACAATCCATTGAGGTATATTATTAATTTCAGTTTTCTGGATTGTTTGTGTTTCTTCATAATTTTTACGGAATTTGAGTGTTTTCATTGTTTTACCCAACAAAATATCAGATTATATATGATAAGGTAACTGATAGGAGCAGAGGATTTGGATTTGTCATTATGGGAAGCATTGATGAAGCAAAAGAGGCCATCCGGATGTTTGATGGTTCTGTAAGTTTCTCTTATCTTCTTTCTTTGCATCTCTTACTTCACAATTCCCTTTTCTCTCTATTATCCTAACTGTTGGTCTGATTATTGGTACTAATTAGTGGTAATGAGAATGATTTGGAGCGTGAATTTTTTGGGATATTCCAAGTGGTAACCATAAGGTTTTGGGTTTTCCACGTGGTAACCAAAACTTTTAAAAAATCCATATGATAACCTGAGGTTTACCAAATTGTTCCACCGTGACTTTTTTGCATATAAAAACATTAGCAAACGTTAATTTCGAAGCTTTATGGGTGTTGTATGCCTACTTATGCGACTCACCATTTCAAATGTCATCAGTTTCAACCTTTTTCCCAAAATATATAACCTAACTCTACTATTTTTGGATCTAAGAGAAAAAATATTTTGGATGAAAAATGGTAGAGTTGAAAAATATTTTGGATGAAAAATGGTAGAGTTGAGGATTATGTTTTGGGGGAAAATGTTCAATATGATGGCATTTAAGATGGTGAGTCACATAAATAAGCGTACAACAACCTTCAAGCTTCGAAATTAACGTTTACTAACGTTTTTACGTGCAAAAAGGTCACGGTGGAACAATTTTATGGATTTTTTAAAAGTTTTGGTTATCACGTGGAAAACGCAAAACCTCAGGTTTACCACGTGGAATTTCCCGAATTTTTTTGATTAAATGTATTATGTTATCCCATGGTAACGATCCTGACGAAAAGTTTGTTCATATAAAAGTTTTATGTTCACAATTTTCCATTACCACCTAATTTCACTTGAAATAAAATTTGTGAAGAAGATGAGATTGTTGGAAGAATAATCATTAGCATTAACCTTGTTAAGAGATATTCCCACCTAAATTACACTAATATTTCATATTTCATATTTTCATTAACATTCTCGCTCTTTAATACCAATTACCAAACAACCCGTAATAACAATAACATTCCGTTACGGGTCGAACTTGTTAGTGATAACAAGGATGTCATTTCTGATTCACTTTTAATAGCAAACATTATCATTATCATGCGTATATCCCGCTCGGCTCATAGAATCTATGATCGTGGTTCATGGTAGGGTCGAAGGACAACAAAACCCGACCAGTTTGAGACCCTTGGCCACCGTGATATCGAACATCATTTTTAAATTCATATGGATAAAAATATAAATGATTTAATGAACTTAATATATTCCACTATAATGAAACCAAAAATATGAACTTTGGCCCCTTTAAGAATGTACATTCTTCTGCTAGTTAGCTCACTTTTACAATTTGTTTGAGCCATTCAGGTACATGTTTGTTTTATTTTGAACTGCCAAAAATCTTCAGTGTTGCTAAGTAATACTTCCTCTATCCCTCTCATTTTGCGTAAGTTGGGTTGGAGAACGAGATAAAAAAAAACAAGTGAATGGCAGAAATAAGTGGTGAAGATGGAGAGAACGTATGAATTTGTAGTTGAGATTAAAAGAAAAAGAGTGAGACCATATCCTGGGATAAATTAAAATAGAAAGTTGTAAAAAATTGAGAGGGGCAAAAAGAGTACTAAAATACTCCTTAGATATTGATTCTGCAATTTGATTAAGATATATGCCTGTATCTGTATGGAGAAGATCTTAGTAAATAACGGTTATTTGTGAGATTAACAAATCACCCTTATGTGGTATGATTTGATAGGGTGAGAGTTTTGTTATTTTAATTTATCTTTTTTATTTTGTTTATTTTATTATTATTCTTTTTGTCTTTTTGTGGTGATTTACAAATCATGGTTATTGATTAGGAATTTTTGTATCTGTATGCTGCTGGTATTACAGTATTAGTAATGTATATGTCTGGAAGCTTCTGTTTCTGTGATTAGCTAGTGTCACATTGTGACCTTTACCAAAGTCTAAGACAACACAAATTTTAATTAGCCCTAGAACAGACCAAACTGTTATGAAACATTCAAGTTCAGCACATGAATTCTCTTTTGAATTATCTGAACTTGGCTGCTCTAAATGAAGTAACTTCTAGAAGTATTATTATACATTCCTGTCGGTAATTCGAGAAGTAAAATTGGGCAGCAAATTGGAGGCCGAACTGTGAGAGTGAACTTCCCAGAAGTGCCTAAAGGCGGCGAGAGAAAAGTGATGGGTCCTAAAATTCGAAACAGCAACTTGAATTTCGTGGATACTCCACACAAGATCTATGCAGGTAATCTCGGATGGGGCGTTACCACACAAGGGCTCAGAGATGCGTTTGCGAACCAAGAGGGTTTTTTGAGTGCTAAGGTGATATACGAGAGAGACAGTGGAAGATCCCGAGGTTTTGGCTTCATCACGTTTTCATCTGCTGATGCTGCGGAATCTGCTCTTGCAGCTATGAATGGAGTGGTAAGCATTGCTTGAGATTTGTTTTGTGAATCTTGAATATCAATATCTTGCAACCGAATTCTCTTTTAATGATGAAATCCTTGCATTAGGAACTGGAAGGACGGCCCTTACGACTGAATATGGCTTCTGAAAGACCTCGAACTAACACGGAGGCTTATGCCGAGCAAAGCTCATGAAAAAAAATCACCGATGATATGCCATTTTGATCCCATGTACCATCTATGAAGTACCCCTTTTCCTTATAATCATACAAGAGGAAGTAGAGATTTGGTTCGGAATTGTGAATGTCTATCATTTCATTATTGTAGTGTTTGGGAACAAGGATTTCATTTCAAATTATGAACTTCAATTATGAAATCATAAATGAAGAATTTGAAAATGACAAAATTTAGATAGTCATTCTCAAGTTCTCAACTTTAACTACTTTTAAAACAATTGTGAAATTTAATCCAAATTCAAATTTGAACATTTTTTATTTGCCAAATAATAAATAGTCAATTCCAAATTTCTAAATAAAATCATCGTTCCCAAACATGACATATATGTATTTGTAATTGTACGTTTGTACCAGTTATTAATATTGACGCAGTTTTTCCATTTCTTACATTGAAACTCTTCATGATTGCCATTGTATAGTACATTAACCGATCTGATCGATTCCAATAAATTTTGTATCTGCAATGACATTCATAAAAGAATTTCTTTGTCCATATATATGTTCAACAACACAAAATGGATGCGGGAAAAGCGTACCGCCTGAAGAGATACCCTTTGAGTTTTGTGGAACATGGAAATAACCATCCGTGATGGATAAACGATGTCCGATAAAACAAGCAAATTTCCCTCTTATTAATATCTCCTAGTAAATACAAGTATACAAAGAATGGACTTGGACGGAAGTTTATACAGAACTCATAACTAATCGACAACCACAACCGCAACCAACAAACTTTAATCTTAGGCTAGAGCAACAATGACATTATATTACATACACACGTTACATACGTGTATACATTAGATACGGAGTTTGTATAAAGTTTTAAATACAAAAGTAATCGGCATCCTGTCGATCTACTCAACCAAAGGCCATACGCTTGCATAGCTTTGTGCAGTAGGGGAGGAACCACAAAGACGACCAAGACAAATATTTGAACAAAAGAAAGACCTATATACATTGCTAACGTTACACTTTTAGTTGATTGTTTCCGTAGAATTCGCCTGTGTCCCATTCGCCAGTCATGGACGATAGAGTCATTAGAGCCACAACAACAGACCTCATGCTAGGTCTTAGATGCGGATTTTCTTGAGTGCACGCATTTGCCAGTTGAGCCAGCTACAGCACGGAAAACGGAATTGATAGGGTCAAAATAGAGTTTCTAACTGATGAAGCATCCGAAATAGCGAATTTCTGAGTTCCACCGTAGTAAATAGATTGAATAGAATGGTTCTCACCTTATAAACTGAGTCAAGAGGATAGTCATCTCCCAGCCTAGGGTCGACCAGTTTCCGAACCTCATTTTGGTCATGTTGATTGAGAACAACTTCAAACTGTGAAAAAAAACAAGAAAAATTGGGATACTCTTGAGTTTTGAATCAATTAATCTGTACATTTTGGTACGAAACAAACCACCGCATGCACACACTCTATACGGAGCATTTAGACGGGTATACGCATTTCATTCTAAAAATTTGTATTGAAACTTAAAATATCTTAATATTACATATATCTTATCTTTTAAAGGTAAATCGAAAACAAACTCTTTGTTGTGTTATCACTAACAAAGGTAGGGTTGCGTACATCCAACACCCAAAAAAACCTACCCAAGTGAGAGCAACTTAATGGCATTGGGGTATTCGAATGAAATGATTAAAAATATCTGATCTTACAGCAACAAAAACTCAATATTGGTTGATTTCCATTTCAAACGGGAAAATGATTTTCATGAACTGTTAAAGTGAATATGTCAATACCCCCCTTCCTACTGCTACTTTCTATAACTAAGAAGTTTGATTGAGTAAAATTCACATGTAAGTCTCAGTTGAAAATGTGAAAATTTAATGATTCGAAATGGTATATGTCCTCAGAAAATTCTAATTATTTGAAAGAGAAAAGAAAAAGGAATTTCGGGTGTGACGGTTCCCTAGTTCAAACTAAATGTTTCTATGAAAGAAATATAATTGTTTGATTTCAACTACGGGTTTTTCCCAATAGAAAACCCACTTCAGAAGAACTAATGACTTACCATGCCGACAAGGCCCTTCGAGTCAGGACCTGAGACATTTTGTTTCACTACAGCTGCCTTGGCTGATATAAGCTCATAGAGGACAACTCCATATGCATAAACATCAACTTTTGGCGAGACCTCACCATATTGGGCATACCTGAATAGAGAAAAAAAGAGAGTTGCTATACTGAGTGCACATGATCAAGCTCTTTTTCTAAAACACAAACCATACTTCGAAAAATTGCACAGGGAATCGATAGATAAATCCCACACGACACAGAAAAAATAGGATGAAATATTGCAAATTATAAAACAGGATAAAGAGATAATTATCTGAACAGTCCTTATCAGCACTGAAATGAAGTTTCTAAAATACTGCACAGTGCATAGTCAAAAGAAAGAGCTTACAGAATAGGAATGTACACATCGGTATGATACTTATAGAACTGTCTAACGGAAAGTCAAGTACTTTATAAAAACAACAATTTTAGCTCAACAAAGAGTAATAGTCACAATCAATAAACATAATGTAGGTTTTTCTAGGATGAATACTTGTCGTGCATTTCTTACATCTAGATGTCAAAATCTTTCCTAACAAGAACTGTTGGGTGCACCGGATTGCGCATCGATCCTGAAATCGCCCCTTTTCTCATTAGAGTGATTGTAAATTTGTAATCGATTCAAGTCCGTTGCAAGTTATGTAAGTCGTCCCACATTGGTTGTGTAGGCAACCAATGAAGGGTTTACTGATCAAATGTGCTCTTTCACCTAATAGGCTAGTCTTTTGGGATTAATCTCTCCCGTTTAGTGACCCTAGTTACTCGAAACTCGAAACTTACCACCAAATCCTATTTTGGAATCCCGTCACCGAAACTCTGGATTAATATTACTAATAACTAACAGTCTTGCAAATATTGGTATACAAGAGAACCACAGTTACAAATCAGCAATAATTGACAAATTCTGCCAAATTAGTCGTAGAAAATTTTCTCACTCTGGAGGCATATATCCGAATGTACCCACAAGACGTGTTGGAGCAGAATGATTTCCAACTTCAGTCAGCTTGGTCAGCCCAAAATCCGCAACCTGTAAAGATGACACGTTAAGCAACGAAATCAACATACGCCATCCACTATGAACAAAAAAAATTGTTGCACCTTTGCACGGAAGTTCTTGTCTATTAGTATATTGGCCGATTTAATATCACGATGAATATAGACAGGCACTGTATGCTCATGTATATATTCAAGACCTCTTGCTGAATCAAGGGCAATTTGCACTCGAGTAGACCAGGGTAGTGGGTCTCTTCCTGAAGTCAAAGCAAAATAGTTGGCATTAATTCCAGGTACATAAGTACATAACAAAGATAATTTTCCAAAAATAGAAATTCACCAGATCCACGCAAATGCTGGCTTAAATTTCCATTCTCAATGTATTCATACACTAGGAAAAGACACTCCTCAACACAATAACCAATCAAGCGAACCTGCAGTCAACAACATATAATAGTAAGCTAAACTTGTAAAGATGGTCAATTTCCGTCTGGCCCGAGGATTCCTTTGCACGCCTCCATTACCTTTTGGGAGATGAATCGTCTATAATACTTGTTTCTCGCTTAGGATCACAATTATTTTAAAGACAATTAAGACTTCCCCCCCGGAAAGAACTAGTAGAGACAGAATATGCACATAGCAATATCGGAAGAATGTCAGACAAGATATAAATCAGGATATCTGTCTATCATTAAAAACGATTAAGATATTAACGTATAGCTAAAGCTTTGATTACCTCAATTAGTTCCTTTTTTAAGAGACTCATACAGCTAAAATATAAATAACTGTATAAGGCATGAATCATAGGACTTGAAAAGAATCTCCAAGCTTCAATTCAATAAGCAAGTGCATAATAAACATAAAGATAGTGCATGAAGCATACCAGGTTTAAGTGATGAACACGAGTCAAAACGTTCAGCTCAGCAAGAAATTCTTTGGTTGCTTGCATGTCCATCTTCTTCACGGCTGCTTTCTGTCAACAATCAACATATATTGTTTGGCACACAACAAGGAAGAGAATATCAGAAATCGATATCAAAACACAGAAAATATGCATTCATACTATTTTAGACTAATGAAAATTAGTTGGCACGGAAAATGAGAAACAGTTTAAAAACTCTCCCCCACCTGCCACCCCATCTTCTCCCCCTCCCTAACCCCACCACCCGCTGCCACCCCATCCCCTCCACCTACCCCACCATTAGCCACCTCCCACCTTCCTCCCACCTGTGTGGCTTCCCCAACCCCTCCCCCACCCTGCGAGACCCTGCTTCTCTACCCATGCGACGTCCCAACACGCACAACAACTGTGAACCCGAATCCGCCAACAACAACCGTGACCCACCCTCAAACACTAGCCCACCGTCGAAGCTAAATCCAAGTCCACCCAAAAATGCTGGGGTTTTTTCAAGGGAAAAGTGGTGGTTATTTGTGATCCGGCTATTTCAAGGGAAGAGGGGCTCCGGTATTGATTTGCGTTTGGGTGGCCAGCAAGAAGCGAAGTGGGGCTGGTTGGGAGGAGGTGTTGGGTGGGTCACGGTGAAGGGGAGGGGGTAAGTGGTTGGATTGGTTTTTTTTTTTTTTTTAATTTTTTTTATTTGCCCAAATGACCTCTTTATTAGGTTAAAGGTAACTTTGTATATTTTTCGGTAGCACCCCTCTAAGTTGGGATTATTCATGGTTTGATAAAAAATTGTATTATTGTTGAGAAATCAATAAAAGGTTGTATAATTCATAGAAATGTTTCCTTTAATTTATATGTTAAACCACACATCTTAATTTTCACTTCGCTTATTAGAGGCACCTTATGGAAGCTTTTTGGTCAGATTGGGCTTTATGCTACTTTTCCAAAAAGTTACTTTGTCACTAGAGCTAGACCCATTTCAGCTCTCTCCACATGCTAAAAACTACTTCTATATCTTTACATTAACAATTACCTAAAGTGAATTTGTTATTCTACATCATCCAAAGACAAATATTTATTATCTTCACATAAGATCAAATGACCGACAATGCCACAACAGCAATTCACTTTTCTAAAGTGAAATTATTATTCAAAAAATATCCAAAGAGGAAAAATATAAATATCCAAAGAGGAAAAATATGTCTTATCTTCACTCAAGATAGAATGATCGACAATCTCCACAACAGAAATTCACTGGTGCAATAATATGGGTAAATACCAGTCAGTTCAAAGATCAGCGGCTATTCTACAGCCAGATAAAAAGTTTAAAACTGAGTAACATCCGTTCTCATCTTAATAATAACCCAAACCCACCATATGACGGGGCTTGCCAGTTACCAGTACATAACAAGAATAAGTTCTCAACAGTAAAAATTCATCCAAGAAAACTTTAACCAGGACAATTTATATTAACGGTATAAAGCCACTGTCAATCTAAGTGCCTTACTAACCTCTCCTCTCAACTCTGCATAGTACACATCTCCAAAACCTCCCGAACCAATCTTGTTGGCCATGCTAAAGTTATCTGTTGCTAGAGCAAGCTCTTCAAAGGAGAACTCGACTGATTTGTCAACAGTCACACCTATGTTTCCAGCATTTACAGAATCTGCCAATCTGCGGGAACTTCCATGAACTGTCATCAAAATTGAACGCAATAATGTAAGTAGCATAGAAGTCTACAGAGCTGCAAAAGAATCCTGACTTCCAATTAGATTAGTGCAATTTGGCTATACAAGGGCGAAGCCGGGATTTTGGGTTGGGGGAGGGGGGCAACTGGGCAAGTTGTCGATATACTAGCAAATAATTTACTGTATAAACACTAGTTAAACTATGAAAATTTAAAATTATAAAGACTGAAATGAACTTGAATCATAGAAAAAATTAAATTTAACAAATGGAGCTGAAGCCCTATAATTATCCCTTTTGAAAAAAAACTAAGGGGGTGTTTGGTATGGGTTTTTGGTAGAGTTGGAAACGGAATCAATTACTGTTTCCCTTACAATGTGTTTGTTTAATGGCAAAAGAAACAAAAACCGTTTCTTGCCTCTAACCGTTTCCGTTATTTTGTTTCCAGAGTAAAGTTTGAGGAAACAAATAACGTTTCCGTACTTTAACACAAGAAAACAAGGTTTTCTCTCTCATCTCTCATCTACTTCGACATTTTCATCAGAAATTCCCAAATTTTTTCAACAATTTTCCTGATAATTCTCTTAAGATCACAGCGATTCTCCAAATTTCGCTCACTTTTTTTCAATTATCTACTTCAAATCAACAAGAATCCTCAATCTCAGGTTTGTTTCTCTCATTTTTTTTGTTGAAAAAAACCCTAGATTTTGATTGTGTTGAATTTGTATATATTTTCATTCTGATTGTTCGTATTTTGATTTTATACTCAAAATACATGGATTGCTATTTAATTTCCATAATTTCGATTTTATAATTATCTGTCATTTCTCTCGTTTAATTTTTAGGGTTAATATGATATCAATTTCTAGGGTGGTTGATATCAATTTCGATTTTCAGCTAAATTAGATTGTATATATTGCTATTTATTCACCATATCAAGGCGAAAAAAATTTTACAGTAGTTCAAATTGAATGATTGCTCTTTTACCTCTTTTGTTCACCAATTTTAGGTGAACTAGTCCTAATCTATATTCTATCTCGTGTTTAATTGGTTGCAGTTCAAATTCGTGTTTAATTCTTTGCTACAATTGAATGGTTGTTCTTTTGACAGATTATGAAATCTTGTAAGATTCATTGTTGTGGCTGGTGGGGTTAGTATAGTATATTTTTTGGACTGGTTTTTCAAGGTTTCTACAATGCCTCGACTTATGCGTTCCATAAGGAAGAAAAAGCTAAAACAAATACAACTAGTTATTTCAATGGTTATTATTATTTTGATGATGTATTGGATGTGGCATATGATGTGTGTTGTTACAATAAGGGGTGTTCAATTAAAAGAAAGGAAAAGAAACAAAAAATTGCTACGAATGTTAGTTTTGAGAGGGCTTTATAGAGAGAGTGATGTGAAATGCAAGAGTGAGCTTCGCGTTAATAGAAGAACTTTCAATATTATTTGTGAGATGCTTAGAGACATTGGGGGTTTAAGTGGAACAAAAAACATGTCGCTTCAAGAGATCGTAGCCATGTTTTTATACACGTTGGCTCACCATAAGAAGAATAGGTCTATTGGACAATATTTCTTTAGAAGTGGAGAAACCGTGAGCCGGCAATTTCACCTTTGTTTAAGGGCTTTTCTCAAGTTGCATGAAGTACTACTTTACAATCCCACGCCAATATCGGATGATTGTGAAGATGAAAGGTGGAAATCTTTCAAGGTATTGGTTTTTTCTAAGCCCTTTGCTAGGATTTTCTTATTTTTGCTTGTTTGTAAGTAATATTTTTCGTATTTTTGTAGAATTGTTTAGGGGCATTAGATGGGACTTACATTAATGTAAATGTGCCTTCACAAGAACGACCAAAGTATAGAACAAGAAAAGGAACAATTGCTATGAATGTATTGGGTGTTTGTGCACCCAATATGCAATTTATTTATGTTCTTCCTGGTTGGGAAGGTTCGGCCCATGATATGTGTGTACTTCGCAATGCTCTCTCTAGACCAAACGGTTTTAGGGTACCTCGAGGTAAGTGAAGCTCATCATTCTTTTGTGAGTGTATAAGTTTTGTTAGTTTTGGTAGGTAGTAATCCGTTTCTTTAATAACTTTGAAGGTAATTATTATTTGGTTGATGCGGGATATACGAATTGTCAGGGCTTTCTTGCTCCATATAGAGGTCAAAGATACCATTTAAAAGAATGGACGGATCAACAACCCGAAAGTGCCGAGGAGTTCTATAACATGAAACATGCTAGGGCGCGAAATGTCATTGAGAGATGTTTTGGTCTGCTTAAAGGAAGATGGAGTATTCTTAGAAGTCCTTCATTTTTTCCTATTAGAACTCATGGGCGTATCGTGATGGCTTGTTGCTTATTGCATAATCTAATTAGAAAATTCATGCCTACGGATGATATAAACGAAGATGATTTGAATGAATCCGATGATGATTCCGAAAGTGATTCCGATGATGAAAGGGAATTTATTACAAGTGTTGCTACTTCGGATCATTGGACCAATTTTAGAAATAAATTAGCCCAAGATATGTTTAATGATTGGAGGGCGAGAGGTAGACATGGTCAATAGCAAACAATGTATGCTTTTTCTTTAATATATGTTTAAAGATGAATTATGCCTTGATCTGTTCTGTGTCAAGGGGATGTTCTATTTTTTTGAACTGATTTTGAGTGTAACTAACAATTAATTATATTTTATTACTTGAAAAATTGATTATATTTTATAGGATCATTTTCTAACTTTGGCCTAATTTTCTAATCTACAATTTGTTTAGGATGGAGACTAGCAATCGAGGAAGAGGTAAAAATAAAAGGTATTGGACGTATGAAGAAGATGCGGTTCTAATAAGATATTTGCATGAGTTGAGTTGCGATCCGAAGTGGAAGTGTGAGGATGGGTTTAAGAATGGTTACATGAATAAATTGGAAGAGATGATCAATGGTGTACTTCCTAATTGTGGCTTGAGAGCGGTTCCCCACATTGAGTCGAGGATCAAGCATTGGTCGGAGAAATATAGTGCATTTGCAGAAATGCTATCCACCTCAGGATTTGGATGGGATGCTGAAAAGAAATTGTTGCAAGTAGACAAGGCCGTGTACGATGAATGGGTGAAGGTATGAACTGCTATTTCATTCCTCTTTGTTCATTTTTTTCTCACTGCCACTGCTTCTGCTTTTGCGTATATCTTTATTGTGGCCCGTTTCTGCAATATAGTTTCTGTCTAGACTATTCTAGAATAGTTTCTGATTCCGTCATAATTAAACTTACTGCAATATATCACCTATTACTCCAGAAATTTAACATGCTCCTTGTTTATATGACTTTTCATGTTTTGACTTGTTGCATTCTCTTATATGGCAGACTCATAAGAAAGCTAAAGGGTTGTTTGGAGTCCCATTCACTCACTATGAAACTCTTGCGGAGATATACGCAAAAGACAAAGCTACCGGAGATGTAAGTGAGTCATTCGTTGATGCCATAGAAGGTATTGATCAAGAGATTGATAAGCAACCATTGATTGTCGAGAGTGATGAAGAAGATGATGTGAATTCTACTAATTCGGACACTTATTCTTCTACAAGTCAATCTAGAAAACACCCCGTGAAGATAGAGGATGATCATATAACTCCTTCAAAAATGGCAAAAGTGAAGGCTTCTACAATTCATTCTTCCGCAAGTGATTCTACTACTCAATTTGGAAAACACTCTATAAAGGCAAAGGAGGTTAAGGTGAAAGGAAAGAACAAGGTAAATTTGAAGAGTTTGTGTAGGAATGATGATGATGATTTGGTGGCCTCCCTTCATGATGTTTCCAACAATTTTGGGAAGATATTTGAAAATATCAATGTTAATCTTGGGACTATGGCTAGTGCATGGTCTAAAGCGGAAGAAAGGGAGCAAAGGATGGATGAAAAGGTGAACAAGGTATTGGACGAGGTGATGAAGTTAGATGGCATTTCTCCATCCGAAGCTTTAGAGGTTGCTACTATTCTCATGGCGGAAGAACATAAGCTTCATATCTTCTATCAAGCACCATTTAACATGAAAAAACAATATGCAATTGATCTTCTCAAGAAAAAGTAGCATTTGGTTGTTGCCATGTCTTTGTTTTTTTTGTTGAACATTTGCAACTTGAACAATACAAGTTATGTGTTAGGATTATTTATATGATGATGGACATATTATTAGTCAATGTTTGGATAACTAATGAGTGCCAATTTTGCTTTATATATATATTGTTTTTTTTTTAACCGTAAATGTAGCAGACAACATTTTTTATCTAGGTTTTTTATTTATACCCGTAAAATATGAGCATAGAAAATATTGAATTATTCATTCTTATTTTTTTGTTTCCGTTTGTTATACCAAACAAGAGGAAACGGAATGGTGATAATTGTTTCTGTTTCCTTTGATGTACCAAACAAATAGTAAGGATAACACTATTTGTTACCCTTTCCCCTCTTAATTTATTTCCATTCCGTTTCCTATACTAACTCCATACCAAACACCCCCTAAGTGTTTTTGACTCCATATATTTGCCTACTAAGTCTCCAGAAGAAAAAAAACACCATTAAAATTAAGGTAGCAAAAAATAAAATACACACACTAAAAAGGATGAATGTGAAATTATGAAAGATAAAGAGTAATGACATTATAATATAGAATTATTAGTCTATTAAAATAACACTTCCAATTAGGGTTTGATTCCTTTACATATATTACAGATCTGTTACCCCAACCATTGAGGTATAGTAATTTTTGTCATATTTATGCACTCTTTAAATTGTATATCATATTAGTAAGAGAGGCCAAAGCCAAAATTACAAAGGATCACATTTTGACAAGGATGTGGCTTTGCCCTTGGCTATAGAGAACAATAATTGAAGTATCCAATACTAAGAGAACTACTTTTGATATTATTGACGACACAAAGTTTTGATGATAGATTGCACATTGAAAATTCTCGTATCTTTATGCCAAACTTACTTCGACGTATAATACAACAAATAAATAGCTCAACTCTTACCAGACCGTTGTCCTCCAGTCATGCCAAAAAGTAAAGCTTTCTTCATTTTCTTTCTTCTCATGCGAATATAAAATAATGTAGCCAATATAATCAAGACAACAATCACTGCCACAATTACACCAGCAATGACTGCACCAGAATGCCCTGCTTGGATAATAGGAAAATATTACTTTGCATAGCATTAAAGCTTAATCCAAAAGGAGTAATGGAGGGATCCAACCACCTGAGCTGCAAAAGGAAGAAAGGGAAGAAAAGGTTAACAAATAATTTTAATATATGTGGCATCTAGTTGATTTTCAGAAATTCCACATACTGCCCAAAGGTTAGGGATACTTCTTTTGGATACATGCAATCTCCTTTCCATTCAGAACAAACATGTAATATACACAGTATGGTAGCTCGATGTAATTCACATGTGCTGAAAGACCTCTAAACGCCACGATTCAAATGCTCAAAATAAATTATGGATATTTAATTTTGCATACATGCAACCTCCTTTCCATTCAAAATATCATGTAATCCGCAATGTATATATCTCTATTAAACTTCGTCACATGTTATTCACGTGTGCCAAATAACCTATTAACAGTTTAACACTGTGGTTCAAACAACTGTAAAATGCTTTCAGACTTCCACATTGTAAAGAACTACATATGTTTTCTCCAAAACTTTTCAAGTTCGAAGCATTATTTATGTTTGTCACTGACATGCCACAAGTCCTAATCCATTAGCCCAAGTTTTACGAACTCGTATTTTGAGAGCATCACCCTACACTCTTCCTTCGCACAAAAACACCTATAATCCTAGTCATCCCTTCCTCAACCATCCTATCTACATTATAGGTTGCTACAGAAGTTGGAATCGAAGGATCCAAGGGCAACCGACCGACCTTAAGAACACTAGCATGATAGTCTCCATGTCTAAAGAACAGTTGTAAATGACCGAATCATTAGCTAAAAACTTCATGGCAATCAAGCCAAGGGCGAAGCTACACCGAGGGTCGGGGGAAGCCTGGCCCCCCTTGCCGAAAATGTGATCCTTTGTATTTTTAGCTTTGGCACCCTTACTAATTTATGATCTATAGTTTAAAGAGTGCAAAAATATAACAAAAATTACTATAGTTCAACAGATTGAGTAATACATTTACTCCCTCTGTTTCCTTTTGTTCTTCCCATTTGGAATATTGGAAGATATCAAGATAAACTATAATTACACAATAGATACTATGAGAGTTGAGTAAACTAATATTAAAAATAAAGATTCTATTGATTAAAGTGTAAGTGTAATAATATCATTAAATTTCATTGGGTGCATGTAAAGTAAATACATTGGGAATTAAAATGTAAGTTAATTTCTATAGACTAGAGTGTAAGTGTAATAATTTCCTTCTATTTTATTGGCTACCAAAATAGAAAGATTCTAAATGGGAAGAACTTTTAAAAATTTCCAAATGGGGAAGGTGAGAAGAACATATGAAAATGGAGAGAGTATAACATAAGGTCAAGATATCAAATCCTAATTTAAACTATTCTTTTTTGATAAACTAATAAATTTATATTATAAGGTCATTACTCTTGTCTTTCATTATTTTATTTATCCTTTTTAGTGTGTGTGTTTATATTTTTGCTATCTTAATTTTAATATTTTTTTTTAAACTTACTAGGGGAATAAAAGAGTCAAAAAAATATTTGGGGTTTTTCAAAAGTTATATTATAATTTATAGGGAAGCTTCAACTTCATTAGTTTAATATAATTTTTGTTATGATTAAAGTTCATTTTAGTCTATATGATATTAATATTTTCATAATAATAAATAATTTGCTCGTATATCAACTATTTGACCCCCCCCTAATTCCAAATCCTGGCTTCGCCCCTGAATCAAGCAATTTTCCATAACGCATCTAATCGTCATAAGATTATCGGAATGCCATTGGACTTGATTATGGAAGACCTACTTAGCTAAAGAGAAAATGTGAACCGAAACGGTCGATAAACTTAACAATGAACTTGACTAATAAGAAGCTTGGAAGAAAATGAATACAATTGAACTAAATAGGTCGTGGAATGAAGTTGGAAAAAGTGGTGGTAGCTACGGATATATGTATATGAAAAAAGGAAAAGTGACAAATGGACTAACAAAGAAAGGCATATTAAAACAAAAGGCATAAAAATAACAGAGTACCTTCTAAAAAAGGCTAATCCATAGTAATCTTACATTATAACTCATACAAACTTCAATTGTCGTCAAAGTTAGCAAAATTAATCCATCAAAGACAAATATCGCATACTTTGTAAATTTTAATAGAGGTCTACTTTTTTTATCTGAATATTACAAGCTTATGGTTTAGTGATAGCCATCAATAATGTAATATGTTTTTAAAAAAAAGATTTTATTATTCTTTCTTAAGCTTTGCAAAAAGTGCAAAGACAAAATATCTCAGCATAGAGCAAAGCCCCTCTCCCTTCTCCAAAAAAAATGGTTTTTATTTAGAAGGAAAAACTTATCCATGTGCATAGTACATGCATCATTTGCAAATTTCTACAATGCACGTAGAATAAGAAAAGTGAATTTAACTCCCAAATGGAAAACTTTTCCCATTATATAAATGAGAAATGGTCCCCACTTGAAAATTTTGGGTTAGATAAGGGGCAAGGATGGTTTACATTAATAAAAATGTACTAAAAGGCAAAACATAGCAAGTATTTGGAACTTTTCGTTTGAGGATAAATCAAAGATAAAAAAAGAAAGTACAATGCTTCACATACTTAATCTATACAAAGGTTCACTGTTCAAAAAAGTTCATAAACAATTCCACTATATTTCCTAAGCTTAATATTAACGGATGAGAAGTGGTGCATGCAGAGAATTGAGATCACAATTAATATCACCCTTCCTTGCATGTATTCTTACTGATTTTTTTCTTCATTGTCTTTGATTTTAACTATTTCACTTCTAAATTTTTCAAGCAAGTATCACACAATTAAAAAATATTTAATCAAAAATTATATCAACAGCTATTGTAAATTCCACCAATATATTTCCATACAGAAATGAAAATACAACAAAAGTCTGGAAAACCCAAAATTCACATATAGATTTTAAGACATGATAGTGGAGCATATAGTTGGTAACAATCCACAAAATATATGCAAACTATACAAATACTAGCATAGATATTTGCATCCAACATCTCAAGAAAGAATATGGCAGTTAGCATAAACATCCTTAAATTTTCCAAAAGCTAAATATTCAAAAACCAGAGACACCATGGTGGAATTTTTCCTTTTATGTATTGATAGAAATTTACCTGGAGGAGATAGGAGGATATTGTCCATCTTTGTCTGCAATCAGAACATATGAATATATGATAACATTAGCGATAAAGTTTCAGAAGTTTAAGAGCTCATATCCTATCACACCATTATGACATTTGCATGTTTTAGAGAGAAATTACGTATAAGAGTATAAGAAATTTTCCGTTATTATTATTTTGGACTCAAAGGGGAGGGGATAAGATGCCTCAAGCCCTAAGGTATTGAAGACAAGATCGAAAGAGATATATTTCTTTACAAGAAGGAATAAGAAAAATATTAACAAAGACTATTTAAGAAAAAACATAACGCACTTGATATAACAAAAATTAATTTTAACTCTCAGTCAAAGATAGTACCATGCAATATACTAAAGGTTTCCTATGCCCTTGTCTTAAGCTTTTACCACACTTTAGGTGGGACAAGAGGACGACACTATGATATTTTTTTAATCTATCCCTAAGAAATTATGCACTCCAAAGAAAAAAGGCAACCTATTGTATACAGCTAGTTATGCCAATAGATAGAGCAGCCGAATTGAACAGGAGGAGCTGCTACACCTTAGGAAATACTTTTCAAAAGGTAGTTTTCATAAGTAGAATCACCATAAGTAGCCATCCTCGTATATTAGGATTAAGCCTTTGGTATTTTAGTTTTCGTAATTGACTATAAGCATTAGTTAGTGATAAAGCACCATCCATACTAGTAACACTCTGGGTAAAACTGCAAACGAAGTGTGAAACGCCTCAAATGCTGAATAATGCTATCTTGGTTGTCTATATTCCTGAGCATACATCTTTAGGACAAAATGATGCAATATTTTTCGAATAAACTCTACACAATTGCCACTAAACTTCACATAAAAGTCCTTCAAAAATCATTTGCCATGAAAATATAATACTTCCTCCATTTCAGCAACAACTTTCCATTTCTATTTTGAGTCCGTTCTGTTCACTAACAACTTCTCATTTCCATTCTGGGTAAATTTCTTTACCATTTCGAGTCATTTACCTTACATGGGGTCACTATTTATGTAGTCCCACATTGTCCTCTCACTTAACTCTCCATAAAAAAGCACATGGGATCATCATCCATGTGTTTATCCTTAAAAACCGTGCAAAATCAAATGAGAAGATGAGGTTGAAATGGAGGGAGTACTAAACAAACAAAGCTGGAAGAATCACATCATAATCATAGCTCTATAAAGAAAAAGAGCACTAAAATTAATCAGAAACAAGATTTTATCTTAATCAAAAAATTTGTAACACAGTTACTGTTGCTGTTCAAAGCTAAAAGCACTAAAGTCAACAATTCACAATGCAAAACCAAATCAATCACTTGCATATAGAGGTGTTCAAAATAGACTCGACAACCCGACATTTACTCGACCTTGCAACCGAACACGACTTAACCCGACTTCAAATTGAATTTAAAATTATATAAAAACCATTGTCCGATTTAAAACCGACCCGAAACACCTTACCCAAAATCGACCAGAATGAACACCTCAATTGCACATAATTGAGTACTCAAGCAAAACCACAAACTTACAACAAACCATTAAATCAATCACAAAAAAAAAATACTCTATTTTTGAAAAAGGTAGCACAAATACCTTTTGCAGGGATAAACACAATCCCAGTTCCAGAATTCAAATTCACATTTGGATTATACCTCTGCAGCAAATTTGTTGTAGAATTTGTTTCCTGAGCAACTGATTTCGAACTATCTCCAGGCAAAAGTGGGTAAGTCAAGAACAACCCATAATTCTTATCGATCTCACTATCCCCACAAGAGCAATTAACAGGCACATTAACAATGGTATTCTCAGGCACATTATTAATGGGAAAATTATTGAATTTTGCAATCCAATTTACAGTAGTAAGATTAGAATAATAAGTCCCAGCAATTTTTCCATAAGTATCACCCTTTAAAGTCTGATAGTGAAACATATGACCTAAAAATTGCCCATCATTGAGACAATCACAAGGAAAAGGAACATTAATCCTTGTAAAAGATTTAAGTCTATCTTTATCAGGAATAACTGGATTATAACTGAGTATAGCATCTTCAGTAGCGTTCATAAGTTGGGCTGTAAATGTAAGGTTTGTATTTTTCCATACATAGTAAGAAGCTAAAGCTAAAGGACACCCTTTTTTGCAATTTGATTCAACCTTGATCAAAGATGAAGAACTCCATAGAAGAAGAATAACCCAGAAAGGGAATAATTTTCTTTGAATTGACAACATCAAGATTAGGAAACCCTAAATTGTATCAAGAACAAGAACAATTAACAACAAAAATTGAGTGATTAACTGATTATGAGAGTATGTTGTACATAGAGAGAAGGAAGGAGACGCAATTGAATTAGGGAAATTGGGTTAAGCGCGTAGCAAAATAATGGTCATTTTGACTAATGGACGTGGTCTTTAATAATACTAACTCAGGTTTATTTTATACCGGATAATGCGATGCACGACTTTATTAAATTTACTAATATATCATTTAAGAAATTAAAATTTTAAGATAAATTTTACATTATAGTTGTATCTCATTTCACTATGAATAGTTGTATATATAGTTGTATCTCATTTCGCACTGAATAGTTGTACATATTACATACATTGTTTGATTTGTACCATACTTTTCATTGTGCGTAGATGATTGTAAAATTTAGTTATATATTTAACATAAATATTTATGTAAAACTATTTTATAAAATTTTTTTAAAAATTTTGTTTGTCATAAAAAATATAAGTGACTTGCATAAGGGTAGTTACAACCTAAATCATATTAGACTTATGCATTGCATTTAAGTAACTAATTTCATTAGTATAAATAAAAAAATCCTCATAAAAGTATATTATCTTTTAACCAACTTAAAATATCCAATACACTTAAATAATACTCATTTAATAAATAAAATTGATAAGATTTTATAAATAATTGAAAAAATAAAATAAAATAAAATATATAAATTTCTAATATATTAAATGATGTGACCTAAAAAGTATAAGATTAACATGAATAACATTATAGTCATAGTTATAAAGTAATTAAGTCAAAGATATTAATTAGTGATGATGTCATCATTGAGTTTTGGAGGGAAATTTTTTATTGTGGTTGTGACACGTAAGCAATATTAATTAGTGATGATGTCAGCGTGTTTTGTTTTAGTAATAGTTATAGATAGATTTGTCCATCTTATTATAACGGATAGTTTTAAATATTTGTTCTCCTTATAATACCTTTCATTTTTTCCCCAAATATACCCTCATAATCCCCCCAATTTTCCACAAATATACTCTCTCTTCATTAATGACAATGATAATTTACTTTTTTCTTTATTTTATCTTTAATTTAAACATTTTCTCTCTCATAATACCAATACAATCATTACTTCACACTATTATTTAATTAAAATAATACTCACCTACTATAAAGATTTCACTTTTCTTAATATATGTGAAAAACCCATATAGGACAATCTTTTAAGAATGAATGCAGTATATACTCGATAGCGTGAAAAATAAAAGCGTAACAATTATTAATTCTAGTAGTAGCGATGATATAGAATCCAAAAGCAATAACGAAGATGGAGGAGCATTCATTCCTCTTTTTAACCAGTTTTCCCCAACCAAGATATTCTGCCTATCCCGAAAAAGGGGACTCTCTCCAAAAAGTAGCATCATAGCAAGAGTGGTTTTTACTAAGCATATGACGTGATTAATTTAAAATTATAAGTGATCAGTTGATTGTTATAAGGTTATAAATGAGCAATTTAAAGATATAATTAGTCACTTTACGAGTATGAGTGAGCATTTTAAGGCGGTAAATGATCATTTTATAGTTAAAAAGTGAGTAATCTATTAACTATTACTAAAACAAAACACTTGCTGATCGTTCTCTCAATAAAAAATTTATCTCCAAAACTTAAAGATGATGTTATTGTTATAATGAGTACTATTAATATCTTTGACTTTGCTAATTTTTAAGTATGACTAGCTAATTCGAATTGATTGATTTTTTACTTTTTATGTCACATCATTTAATGTATTAGAAAGTCATAGAAGTATATTTTATTTATTTATTTCAAGTTTTTATTAAATTTTTGTAATTTTTTTATTAAATGAGTATAGGATATTTTGAGATAGTAAAAACATAAAGCCGTAATTTTTTTATTTTTTTGTTTATACAAATATGTCAGAAATTTTAATAAAGTCGTGCATCGCACAATCACTATCTAGAGAGTATAATATTACAAAGAAGTGAACACTAAATCAGCCCAATAAAATTATTTTATTAGAAAATTGGATTAGGTGGAGAATGGAGATGTCGGCCTTTTGTAAGGTCATTGTGAGACTAAACCAATTTTATTAAAAGTCAATACTCGAGCAAATAGTATTGCCTTTGTATTTTCATTTAGTATGTATTATTTAATAATTAATGTATTAATTTATGTTTGCCATATTTATGTAAATTGATGAAGTGAATAGGACTAATATCTCGATCTCTAATTCAATTTTAAACTTAAGCAAGAATAACTAAAACGGAATACCAACAAAACGTATTTTGATTTGAGCTTGATTTAACAAGGCATTCAACCCGAGTTCAATGAAAAATATAAATTTAAAATGACATCTTACTCAGACCCGATCTTTAAGAGTTACTCTTGTGATGAATTATCTCTCGGTGAGAAGCCTATATTCTCATAATATGTATGAAATGTGCTATTTAACTCATTTATAAAACGTATCTCTCAGTGAAACCATTCATACGGCAATTTGTGGATCTTTAACGAACTCGAATTCAATTCCTAAAGCACAATTTTATGAAAATTTGAAGCAAATAAGCAATTAAAAGAAAAAAATGAGTTTTGGGGAAACTTAATTCAAAAAATAAGGGTTTATATGTTCGAGCCTAAGGTTAGTTATGTTTGATTTTACTAACTAGTAAAACAAAAAAACTGGTCAAAAGAAGTCAAAATTCTTTGTTCGGACAGAGAACAAAAAAGAGACAATGTTATAGTGTTGGAGGGACAAAAAAAATTAAAATCATGTTTGTTCACTACTACTAATAGCGAAGAAAGATTTTTAACTTCTTTTGATCAGTTTTTTGTTTGTAATTAGTAACAACGAATATACATGACCTTAGACTCAGTCATGAAGACACTTATTTTTGAAATTAATTTATTCAACTTTCTTATAACTTATTTTATTTTTTATTTTTTTGGTTAAAATTGCTTATTTGTTTCCATCTTTCCAATTTTGTTAACTAGAGTCACCTACAATGCTCTAACTTTCGCAGAGTTCGCTTCAGTCGTTTTCGATTCCATCAGCTGCAGAATCAGAATCTTAAGAATAAGTATGACTTGTCGCTGTCCTTCTCTCTCAAAACTTGACCATAGTTTTCTATGGGCGGGATACATACGATGATCACGACCTACAATGCTCTAACCATAATGGATTTTGATACCATAATGGATTTTGATCCAAATGACTTTGAAGGTGGATTCTTAAAGTGCATTGCAGTGTTGGATTGAAATTGATGTCGTTGCGCTGCTTCCCATTCCCAACTACAACACTTCCCACCACTTTCTCTCTCTTCAAACGCCTCACTCCATTTTCCTTCTCTTCTGCGAAACCAACTTTCCTTACTCTCTCTATCTCTTCCATGTCTTACCGTCCCAATTATCAAGGCGGCCGTCGTGGTGGTGGCGGAGGACGTAATCGTGGCGGAGGTAATCGCGGCGGAGGAAGAGCGGGGCGTGGTGGTGGAGGTGGAGGTGGAGGCGGTGAGCAACGCTGGTGGGATCCTGTTTGGCGAGCACAGCGCCTCGCTCAAAAAGCAGCTGAGGTAAACTTTTTTAATTTCATGATTTTCCATGCATTACAAATTCTTCAAATTGAAGAAATTATCAATTTCAGTATCGCGTTTTTGGTAGGGTTTTATTGATTTATAGTTATGTTATTGATGTTACAGTATGAAGTGTTGGATGAAAACGAGTGGTGGACCAAGTTGGAGGGGTTTCAGAAAGGAGGGGAGCAGGAATTGGTTATCAAGCGTCTTTTTAGGCGGGAAGATCAAGATGTCTTAGCTGATATCGCCAAACAGTTGGGGCTTTACTTGTAAGTTGTGTATGTTTTTTCGATGGTTTTGTAGATTGTAATGGACTAGCTGTTTTTAATTGAAAGTATCGATTTCATGATTTTCCATGTTGTTTGATGATTTCTGTTTTCGAGGTCATTGTGTGACTGCATGTATGTATGCTAATGTTTTCAAGTTTCATCATTTGATACCATCACCCTCGAGCAATTATGTGGCTTGCATACTTATCACACCTAGGCCTAAGATAATAACGTGTAATTGAGAGGGAAGATGCTCCCGTTGGATTATCATTTTGACACATGCTAATTAATGTGAACTTTTTAACTCTGATTTCACCCGAATTTTGTTTGAATGGATGGAAATAGAGTTAAAGGAAGAGGAGAGATTTAGAGCCTTAGAGGGATGCTAAATTCGATGTTTGGATAACAAGTGGGAAGAGCATGAGATTTAGAGGAACAAGTGCACTCTTGAGAGATTGTCTTTTGTAAAGACGACTCTAAAAGCCCAACCCAAATCTAATTAAAAAAGAAAATTGCTGCTGAAATCATAGCGCACGTGTCCAGTGGAATGTGAAAAGTCACACAATATAGTTTTCACATTCCACTTAACACGTGCGCTTTGATTTCAGCAACAGTGATTTAAAAATTGACATAAATTAGATTTGGACTGGTCTTTTGAGGACTGTCTTTACAAAAGACAGTCTCAAGTAAGAATCTGTGTTAGATGAATATTGTGAATTGTGATAGAGGCAGGTATAACTTAATTTTGTTGGCTTGGTAACTTTGACAAAACTCTACCCCACATAGATTACATACATTTTTTTTTATAATTTAGTTATCAAGTGATACTTCAACTACAACAATCAATAATGTATAAACTGCTCATTTTCAAGTAATAAAAGGAGGAAGAAGACTCATGACTCTTCTTTCAAATATTTCTTATTTTGGAAAGATTTTAATCCTTTTTAATCCTCTCCCTTCCTAATTTCCTTTCATTCAAATTTGGGATGAATTTTTTCTTCCCCTTCTATGCTTTCTTTCATATTTTTAATGAATATACGTTTTGTTCCTCCCCTAAATTGCTATCCAAACAAAGTGCTCCTCTTTAGCTGAGATTAAGATGGGCAAATAAGTAACAAATTTGTAGATAGAATTCATACTCATACTTTATGGTTATGATTTTCTAATAATAAGTTCTTTTTTGTTTTTTTTGATGGAGTGCGTGCTGTTTAAATGTGCCAGTAATGTAGATAAGTCAATGTAGATAAATCAATATCAGTTGGCTGTAATGGCTTTGCATTTCATAACTCATGTATGAGTATCATCCCAGGATGTATGTTTTGGATATTGTTATATAAGGAAAGAAATTATAACTGGTTACGTTATAGTAAACTTATGCAGTGCCTTTTGAAACAGCTGCTCTAACTGGTTACATATTCTGACTTTATGAGGTTAATTCTGGCGGTTTATTGATTTTCCATTTCCCTCTTTTATTATTGATTGTGGAAATAAAGCCATGCATATAACAAAGGAAAGGCACTTGTTGCGAGTAAAGTTCCCTTACCAAATTACCGGGCAGATCTAGATGATCGTCATGGATCTTCACAGAAGGAGGTATGATTATGATTATGAAACACGGAATTATATTTTATGTTTTTATTGGCTAGTGTTTTACCCACATTTACATACACACTACAGATACTAATGCCTACAGACATCGAGAGACGGGTTAGTTCATTGTTGGGTTCCTCTAAGGGTGAAAGTTCTACTGAGAAGTCTACTGGTGCTTCTCAGAGTTCAAAGAATTCTTCATCAGCATCAAGCCTTGTTAAACCAATCCTTCCAGATAATAATGTTTCTAAGGATAAAATTAGTGCTGATCTTAAGCAGCAGGAGGAGAAGTTGAAGGTTTGTATGCAAATGATTAGCATGATTTAATTCCTTTCGTTATTGCTACTGCTGTAATATTAACTTATGGGGGACATATCTTGTGGCTGTTCTGAATTAGTTTCGTTATCTTTTTCGTTTATTTCTAGACTAGTGCAAGTGTACAAGCCATGTGTGCGTTCAAAGAAAAGCTTCCTGCATACAATGTGAGATCAGAATTTTTAAAGGCTATTGCTAAGAATCAGGTTTGTATTCATGCCTGATTTCTATGAACCTATTTTTTGACAATGATGTGATTCTCTATGCCAAAGATTACAACGAGCTGCTCTTTGTTGTAATTATCTGGAAATGTTTTTACCCTCACTCTATTTGTGCTGTTGTTTTTATCCCCTTCAGCTGGAGTAGGGCCATAAGGGGGCTTTTGATGTCTAATTTTTTATTGCTTTTTTGTACTCATTTTCAATGTGTGAGTATGCAAGTATGCATCTCCTATGAAAATTACTAATACTTCCTCCGTTCCTTAAACATTATACTTGCAACTCAAAGTGATATTTTTATTTTAGAACGTAGGTAATACATGCTAGTCAAAAGAGGTCATGGTTTATGAGTTTTGATCTTGATTTAACCTGTCACCAAAAATAAAAAAGCTTGAAGTCTTGAACTTCATAATTTGCTGCAAATAAATGCAGTTTCATTCCCTATAGTTGCTTTTTTGGTGATTCCATCTGCTACCTCATTCCCAACTGCATTGCCATTTCACTTTATGATAAAACCCTAGGATAGTGGTGAAGTAATTTTGTTACTGGCCTTTAGCGTTGTTAATTATTTTCCTTTTTAAGGAATGGATCTTATTTGTTTTGCAATGGAAATTAGGACTAGTTAGTATGCTGGCTTATAGAAATTGTTCTAATTGGTAGAGTGGATCCCTTACATGTGGAGTTCATTGTTAGATATATCTATTATAAGATCAATGATCAATGAACTCTTTATCTTTCTGTTTGTTCATTTGCTTAGATGAAGGTTTGTACTCTTCCGTAATTTCTTATTGAGCTCTTGTAAGGATTAAGAATCTCTCTAAAAAAAATGGAAAACTTTTATATGATGCTTGGGCTCCTTAAGTCAATTATGTTGCTCAGATGTTGTGTTTGATTTTTGTCCTTTACAGTCTATACCCTTTTTAATTACTACTCATGGAGTGTTTACTACATCAATTGGCATACCTTTTTTCTACTCTGTTTGAGTGTAATGCTTTAGCTCTGATCAAAACATTTCTAAATCTTTTTCATTATTTATATTTTTTGGTCGTTGTAGGTCCTTGTTGTTTCAGGGGAGACTGGTTGTGGTAAAACAACCCAGCTCCCTCAGTTCATTTTAGAAGAGGAGATTTCAAGTCTTCGTGGTGCTGATTGTAGCATAGTATGTACCCAACCACGTCGTATATCAGCTATATCTGTTGCAGCTCGAATATCATCCGAAAGAGGAGAGAATCTTGGGGAAACCGTTGGCTATCAGATTCGACTGGAGACAAAACGTTCCACACAAACACGGCTACTATTCTGCACAACAGGAGTTTTACTTAGACAATTGGTAGATTTGTTGATTGTACATAAATTAATTATTGTACTTTTGTCTAAGAAAGGTGTCTTGTCATACTTTGGTTTCTAAATTTAAACAGCACATCAATAAAATTCAGTTTTAATGTCTATGACCTATTGGATTATTGAGGCTTTTCATCTTGCAAAAATTGGACAAGGACGTCCAGATTTAGTTATCTTGTCACTTAGTTTTAGATGGGATGATAACACTACAGACGGTAATATGCAGATGTCATGTATTTGATCGAGTATCACTGCATGTATTTGCTTCTATAGCTTCTCCTTCTATTTATATGTTTGCATGTTGTTTCTTCGTGTGCGACCATTGCGTTGAAATATGATAATATGATGCCTTATATATTTGCTGGGTTTTTCACAGGTTCAAGATCCAAATTTAACTGGTGTGAGCCATCTCTTAGTGGATGAAATCCATGAGAGAGGAATGTATGAGGACTTCCTTCTAATTATATTGAAGGATCTTCTTCCTCGTCGTCCAGATCTTAGACTTATTCTTATGAGTGCTACTATAAATGCTGAGTTGTTTTCCAAATATTTTGGAAATGCGCCCACCATTCATATTCCGGTACTGACTATAAGTATATTTTTTATTGCATGATTTTGGAATATTTATATTTATGGTTGCTTAGACTTTTATTCTGTGTAGGGGCTGACTTTTCCGGTCACTGAGCTCTTTCTAGAGGATGTATTGGAGAAAACCAGATACACTATCAAGCCAGAGTCTGATAGTTTCCAGGGTAGTTCAAGACGTCGAGCTAGTCAAGTGGATTCTAAGAAAGATCCTTTGACCGACTTATTCGAGGCATGTAGAGTTTTCTGTTATACTATTTTCTTCATTGTCTTTTCTACATCACCCGGCTATTCGTTATTTACAAATTTATAATGGCTAGACTCTAGAGCATAGAAAATAATCATGGTTGCTGTCTCAATTGTTACACGTTGTCGCGGATGCGTCACCTCGCAGTGTATGGCTTTTTTCTTGAACAATGCTATGTGAATTGTTTACTTGAAAATTATCAATTTTATCATAGTGATTAAAGTTATCTAGAATTAAAATGACTCATTGGTTCATGTGCACTTATCTGTTTGAAAATTCAAATGATGTTTACTACCAAGGGTTAGTCGAAAACAACCTCTTTATTATTACTTACAAGTTACAAGTGTATAACAAGTTGGGAATTGTTTTTGTTTTTTTGGGTTGCCAAGTTGAATTTTCTCTCTTGATGTCAATCTAATTGTTCTATTTATTTATGTAATATTTCTAATTCATATGCCACATCTTAATATTTATATTCCGCTTTTTTTTTTGTCTTAATTTATGATATCTATGTAAAATATGCACGAGAATAATTGGTAGACACTCTTTTACGAAAAATTTCTACTCCCTCTGTTACTCATCCCAAATTAATTGACACATATTTTTTCTTAGGAAATGTTCTTAAAAATGACTGAATTTCTTCTCCAATCCTTAAATCTTACCAGATTTAACCCTAAGAATCCCATCCTATCTATGTGATCCCATGTGTCCATTGACTTAGGATACTTCTATAGGATGTGGTGAGCATTGAGAACGGACTACAAAATAAAGATTTGTAACTTTTAGAATTTAGGGGATAGTATTACCTTATCTCTCGTTATCTCTTATCACGTGTGAAATTTTTGGCCCACAAGTTTCATTCTCAATCTTCTTATCACCCCAAATTTCGATAAGTCAACTAATTTGGGACAAAGGGAGTATCAACTTAGGGTAGTTCTGAGCACTAAGCATGCACTGCAACTATACTTAGAAATTAAATTATAACTTTTAGTGTTTAGGGGAGAGTATGCTATGCCCGTATTCGACTATATCTCTCATTATCACATGTGAATTTTTTTGGACCACAAGTTCTATTCTTAATCATCTTACCACCCTAAAATCTTACGAGTCAACTAATTTGGGACAAAGCGAGTATATTTTTTTTGGAGGGCATACATACATTTGTTCATTTTGAGCTCAAAGTTCTTAGGTTTCAAAGAAATTGCCAAACATTTGCTATATTTGGGTTCTAGACTTGACAATCCCATACCCTTCACCTACTTCCTTGTTGACAATGCAACTCTTTCACCTACTTTGGTAAATATTTTAAAAGGCCTATATAAGGGTTTCATATGTGAGAGCTATCATTAGATCAAGATGTAATTTATTGATTAGAAACATTGGTAATTAAACCTTACAATTATGTTTAGAAGAATCAATCTTACACGTAGTTTATTAGCGCTAGTTGTTTATTTCTTTGTGTGATACATGTTTCCTTGTGTGCTTCAAGTTGAACCTTACATCCCTTGAATATGGCGTCAAACGAGTAAAGATTATTATGTTTTAGGGATAATAATTTAAAGAAAAGAATTAGATATAAGCTAAAAGTGGTAAATCAAGGTTAGATTAATAGTTTTTGTATGTGGGAGACAAAGTAAGATAGTGATGAGGCAATGACATATCAAAAAATAGGACAACAAACGGAAACCGTGGTATTTGGGACAAACTAGGAAGAGTAACAAAGATGATGTTGTGAAGAATGAGTGGTAAATGTATGATTGCCACCTGTTTGATTCACTGTGGGTGGTTATGGAGATTTTCCATATGAAATTGGGGTGTGTCACTTGGTTAAGGGATAATGCATATGTTGAAAGGGATAAGTGGACGTGTCTTAAAGGTGAGAATGTGAATTGAAGACATAAGAACCAGTTCGGAGTTGTAGATATTGAATCAAATGAGGGAAGACCATTTATGTTGGTTTGATCATATGCACGAAGGCCGAAAATTGCAACAATTACAAGAGTGAAAGGTTGTAACTTTAAAAGAGGAAGTGGTAGGCTGATGATGACTTGAAGTGAAGAATGACATGGAAAATGAACTTATTACAATAGATATGAATGTATATAGGGAGAAAATATATGTAGATCATTACTAGGTCTAGAATTGATTTTGTTAGTTGCAAATTTTTATTACATATGGCCGTGTAAAGTATGCTCTTTTTAAACAATGATATTCATTGTTGATTTGTTTTGCTTCATGTATTCGATCCCATGTTGTTGTGATTAAGGCTTTGAACTTTGTTGGCATGGTTGTAATCAGGTTAGGAGAATTAACAATCTATGCATAATTTGTTTAGCACTGAACTTGTTGATCGTCTCACCTGTTTTCTTGTATGATATATATGTGCTTCACCTTCATGCCCTTCTTTTTTTTGCTTCATTATTTGTGGAGTTTTGAGTAATTTGGATGTGTTAATACCGAAAACATTTACTTTCTTGGTTTGTTCATTTTGCTGTTTATCAGGTGATTAAAAGATAATGTATACATATTGACAACTTCCTTAATTACGTAGGATGTTGATATTGATTCACAATACAAGAAATACAATGTTAATACAAGAAAATCTCTTGAAGCATGGTGTGGCTCACAACTTGATTTGAATCTGGTGAGTATTTAATAAGATTATTAGCTAGAATGGAATTATTTTGTGTCCCTCCTACCCCAGACAAGTTACGAAAATTGGAATATGTTATTGATTCTCCTGAATACATAATAAGATTCAATCGGAAACAACCACTTTGTTATCACAAGGGTAATGTGTTAAGCTTGTTTACATCAGAGTCAGTGCCAGTTTGATAATGAATATTTTGCTTCTAAGAATCTAAATGTTTCAATCAACAAAATGTACTCAAGAGGTGATTTTGTTCATTTTATTGCTTTTTATCATATGAAATTTGATATATGTGTACTGATATGTTTTTTTCAAGTAAAAAGGTAACTTTATAAAAACAATTTTAGCTCAACAAAGAGTATTAGTCACAATCAATAAACATAATGTAGGTTTTTCTAGGATGAATACTTGTCGTGCATTTCTTACATCTGGATGTCAGAATCTTTCCTAACAAGAAGTGTTGGGTGCACCGGATTGTGCATCGATCCTGAAATCGCCCCTTTTCTCATTAGAGTGATTGTAAATTTGTAATCGATTCGAGTCCGTTGCAAGTTATGTATGTCGTCCCACATTGGTTATGTAGGAAACCAATGAAGGGTTTGCTGATCAAATGTGCTCTTTCACCTAATAGGCTAGTCTTTTGGGATTAATCTCTCCCGTTTAGTGACCCTAGTTACTCAAAACTCGAAACTTACCACCAAATTCTATTTCGGAATCCCATCACCGAAACTCTAGATTAATATTACTAATAACTAATAGTCTTGCAAATATTGGTATACAAGAGAACCACAGTTACAAATCAGCAATAACTGACAAATTCTGCCAGATTAGTCATAGAAAACTTTCTCACTCTGGAGGCATATATCCGAATGTACCCACAAGACGTGTTGGAGCAGAATGATTTCCAACTTCAGTCAGCTTGGTCAACCCAAAATCTGCAACCTGTAAAGATGACACGTCATCGACAAACAACTAGCACCAAGGCACGTTGCCACTCAGCATTTCCTAACATTTGTCGTAATTTTGATACATATCTTGAACTATATTAATATATTTCTTGAGAAGACATTTCTTTGTTATTGCCTAGAAATTTACTTCTCTTGGTATCTTGTTGTATGCTTTTTTACAAGTTAATACAAACATGCGATTCTAGCCTTATAGTATTCCATCATTTGTATCATAAGATGAATTGCTTCCATTGCATTGGCATAAATTCAATTTGGTTCTCCTAGTCCATCTCCTCATACGTATCTCTTTCACTTTTTCCAATAACTTTATAGTACAACTCATGCTTTTTTTCCTCGATACTTGGAGCAATCTTGGACATCTCCCTTGTTTTTGTAAATGGCCACCCTAGTATTTCTTCTCCTGTCATTGGGCATCTTGTTTGTCCCCCATATCTTGTTGAATAGATCAAGTATCCAAGTTGCTTCAATCATCCTTAGGCTCAGGGCTGGCCTTGAGCTTTTAGGGGCTCGGGGTGAAATATATTTTATGGACCCCCAACTATTATACAGGCATAATTTTTTTTTTTATATACGAATTTATAGAAAAAGTATATGCATCGACATATAATATAAAATCAAATAAAAATATTTTAACGAACATTTTTTCTATGCAAAATTACTAATAATATTTTCCAAAAGTTCTTATTTTTATTCTCTTTTTTCTATTTTTCATGTCCAGATAATTGCTGTATAAAAATCATCTTATCAATTCTAAATAATTCAAGAAATATAATTAGATACAACTCATAAACTTGTTTTTTTATACTGACGAAAGTTTTATCAAACAAAAATTACTAAATAAATTTTTTTAACATAACTTAATAATCTAACCCAACATTAAAATTAAAAATTACTAACAAATTAAATTAATAAATCAAAATTACTAACATAATAAATTGTTTAATTAAAAAATGCTTCCAAGTAAGTTGTGATTATTAGGTTTAATATACAAATCAAATTTTAAATAGTCATGTAACCATGAATTAAGAATCGATGATGATAAATTAAAATTAATATCAAAATAAAATTGTATTCTGTATTTCTAAAGAAAAATAAAAAGTAAGTTATACGATTATCTTTGCCCGAGTGGAACGATGGTGCTGTGCTGATGCTGATGCTGATGCTTGGTGATTAGGGACGACGATAAGCGGCGCTACATTGCATGGGTTGAGTCGACTCGTGTTTTTCAATCCCAGTAAATTGTTATTTGGAGTAATTTGTATTGTAGAAGTAAATATAATATTGTAATACAATAATAAGTAATTACAGAGTGCTTTAATGGTGTTCTTGAATGGTGTTTCTCGACTCTCAAGAATGGCAATAGCATTTCCAAAGCAGTAAATACTCTAATCAATGAATGTTTACTTATTCTCAAGAATCCCGCTTTCCAAATCCGTTAATTAGGCCCTTATAATGTATTAGACTTTCCATTTTTTGTACAGCAAGTCAAAAATTATTGGGATTGAACATTAGGGCTTTAAAGGTTTTCTGATTTTTGAAAGTGGGCCCTGGACATATGCTATCTCACCCCTCCATAAGGCCAGGCCTGCCTAGGCATCTCCATATCTTAATAGCATATGGTCCAATCGCTTTCTCTTGCTTCATTTTCTTAAAGCTCCCTTTACCTCTCTTTTATGTATTCTTCGCACAAAATCTACTTTCATTTAAGGGAGTGATTGTTGCATCACCTATAACACTTTTTTGTTCTTTATTAAAAAGCTCATCAAAATACTCCCCCAGCGATCCTTGATATTTTCATCCTGAACTAAAATGTTCTTATTCTTATCCTTAATGCACTAGATTACACCTATGTCATTAGTCTTTGCTTGCCTCCTATTTGCTATCCAATAGATATCTTTTTCTCCTTTAGAATCTAAATTGTTATACACCTCTTTAAAGCCTTTAGTTTTGCCTCGCAAACTGTTACTTTTGTCATGGTTTAAATTTCCTTATACTTGACTAAAGTTTCCTCATTCTTGCATTTTCCTGATGCAAGATAGCATTTTTTTTCTTTTACTTTATAATTGCCTTGACCTCCTCATTCCACCACATTGTCTCCATCTTTACCACGATAGTACCCCTCATTTGCCTAAAGTCTCCTTAGCTATTTGAGTGCTACAAGTTTTTTTTTTTAAAAAAATTATGATCATGGGTTGTGACCGTAGAACAAAAACAAGGCCGCATCGCATCGCATCAGCCTGCGGCCTCATTGTAAAGCTGTAAAAAAAACCGTGTTTTTTGCCGTATCAAGGGATATCTTATAGTTCAGGCCGATATTTTGGTGCTATGATAACCGCATCATTCCCGTTACCGCAATCGCGACCGTTACCGCATTTATATTGTGGTTGTGACTGATTTTTGAGGCATAGGATCATGAATATTCATGATGTTTCATGTTTGTCAAAACTTTCTTTAGCTCTTTTATTCAATGTTTTTGTAGGTCGAATCAACAATCGAGTATATATGTCGGCATGAGGGTGAAGGGGCAATACTTGTATTTCTCACCGGCTGGGATGAAATTTCTAAGCTACTCGATAACATCAAGGCGAACAATTTTCTTGGAGACGCAAAAAAGTTTCTTGTTCTTCCCTTGCATGGTTCCATGCCGACTGTCAATCAACGTGAAATATTTGACAGACCACCTGCAAATACAAGGTTAGATTTTTCATTTAGATCTCTAATTTGTGGCCAAGTTGGCTTCTTTTCTATTGTTTTCTCATGCCATAGACTAAGTGATGTGTCTCGTTTCTTTTTTTTTGGTTTTTAATTGTACAGTTTGCATTAGAAATCTATATTTTTCTTTTCAATTCCAAGTTCATTCTTTACGTAATGTGAAAATCAACGTATAACATTTATCTCTTTTCAAAATCCAATTTTCCCATGCATGATCTTGTTACGAAATCAATATGCTGCATTTTGCAAAGTAGTTTCTTTGAACTAATATAGGATGGCCTCCTCTTTCCCTGTCTTCTCTTAATCTTTGTTAAGGATATTAAGTTCTAGAGCATTTTATAAACTAGTACCTTTTGTAACCTTCATCTTTTGAGAAAGTTTCTTTTTTTAGTTTGTCAAAATACACTTAACAATATAAAATCTTTTAAAACATTATCAAGAACACATTTTACCTCAAAAAAGTACTTAATATTGGCTCTGTTTTTCATACCCTTTAGCCCTTGTGTGGTTGCCAATTCACCTAAGGAAATGGTAGGTAGTGAGAAAATGGTTACTTAGGTGGAAAAAGCTTGGGAAAATGGTAAGAAAAGATAATCAAGCCACCAAAGTTTGACTTTATCCTTCTATGAAAATGGGTTCTGACGTCTAAGTTCTACTTCACCAAGTGTTGTTTATCAACTGTTTTCCGACCAGAAATTTATAAATGGTGCTTCTTCACAAAATCAAGGTTTTAAAATCTGATTTTTGAAAAAAAATTCGAAATATTATGGTAGTCTTTTGTGTACCTCAATTATTTGGTGTGGAAAATGGATGATTTGTGTTTGATTGTAGGTTGGCCTAGTTATTTTCCAATGATTTGAAATTAGACATTATGTTTCAGGATTGACCTAGTAGATTGTTTGGGATGGGACATGGGAGGGAAGCACCTACTCATCGAGAGTGAAATGAAGGAATATATGAACTCGTAATTAAACATCGAGGAGTACTTCAGAGTTAAAAGTGGTGATGCCATATGGAATAAGTGCACATTAGTTGTGGTGTAATACAACAGCACAACATTGTCAAAGGTATAATAATCCTAACAATAGGGGGATATATGGTGTACTCAACTACAACATTCCATTACCTTAATGCCATTAAGTGGCTATCACCTAGGGTGAGGTTGGAGGTTTGATGTATGCAACCTTGCTTGTGTTACCGATAACACTAAGAGGTTGCTTCAATTGACCCTTGGTACCAAATATCATGTGCAACTTCACATGTATAAGAACTACACATGATTTAATGAGCCCCTTAATGGTGTACTATCAAAATTAAATAGGCACTTAAATAAAAGTATAACATTCAAACATGCTCTACGCTGAATAAGAAAATTTTAAGGTTCCTTGTCTAGCTACCCTTTGGCAATGGTTTGGTTATCTATAGGGAATGTACAAGTACTTCAAACATCATGCAACTGCCATGCAGGTGTTATATTTTTTTTCTTAGGGTCATGGCTCTTATATTTGGTGTATAAGTGTAACCGACTTGGTGTTTGCTAATATACTTTATAGTTTCTATGTAGGTGTTTTGGGAGTAATGTTTTACTTCACTTCTGACATTTGTTTTGGGTGGGTATGTTTAGTTTCGGAAGTCTATATCAGTCCACAACATATGGATGGCTGATGTGAAATTTTTTATGAATACAAAAAGTTTTGAGGATTAAACGATTTGACCATTTTGGTAGCCTCTTTGATACTATTTAATGAGGTGATATAACTTAGTACTTTATCTTCCTCTATTACCAACACATGCAACGCCAAGTCATCATTCATTATTTCATTGGCAATATAAATGATAATTCTGAATAGCTAGCTAGCAAAGAAGCTCTACTCTGTTTATAGGAGTGAGGGAGCAAAATCCGTATGTAAGCTCTTGATAGTTTAGCAACTTTAAAAGTTGTTTGGTGTTTCTCGGTAAAGAGGTGTTTACCTTTGTGGTTCATTAGACTAACCCTCTCAGACTTCAGCAGGAAAGAAATTTCATTTCACTGCTAACAAAAACTAGTGGTAATCCAAGTGAACTCACCCTATATGTCATGTATCAGAGTTCGAAATCCTGGACACGACACGACATGGCTCTGGGACTAGATCTGGCCTTGTAAGTTGTAACTGAACCTAACCTGAAGTGGGAATTACTCTTAGCATTATATCAAACCAAATTGATATCTATGCTAAGTGTCAAATCAAACCCTAAAAAGACTACTTTGTGAAGTTGATACCAATGCCAACATTCTTTTAGTATGAAATTTTGATTCCATTTTGGATTTATCCAAGTAATGAAATATCTGCCATATTTCCTTCCATGGTTTCAAGCAGAACAAGTTTCTAAACATCGACTAGATGGTCTTAATCATTTTTGCATGTCCTATGATTTGTTACTCTATGTATGGTTCTTTTGCAGAAAAATTGTTCTTGCTACAAATATTGCGGAGAGCAGTATCACTATTGATGATGTAGTTTATGTAGTTGATTGCGGAAAGGCAAAGGAGACCAGCTATGATGCTTTGAACAAGCTAGCTTGTCTATTGCCATCCTGGATTTCAAAAGCCTCAGCCCATCAGGTATATATATTTATACATCATCTTGGGTAATAACAAATATCTGATTCAATCTTCATCAATGCTGGAATTTTAACAGAGACGAGGTCGTGCTGGTCGAGTGCAACCTGGAGTTTGTTATAGACTATATCCAAAACTGATTTATGAGGCAATGCCTCAATATCAGTTACCAGAAATTCTCCGGACACCTTTGCAAGAATTATGTCTAAACATAAAAAGTTTGCAACTTGGAGCAGTTGGGTCATTCTTATCGAAAGCACTGCAGCCACCTGATCCTCTCTCTGTTCAAAATGCTGTTGAACTTTTGAAGACAATTGGTGCATTAGATGACAGTGAAGAACTTACTCCTCTTGGTATGTGAAATGAAAGACTTTATAATTATCACTTTTTTTTTAAAAAAAAGAAGAAAATAAATAGATTTTATAATTTTCATTTGTACATGTATGTCATATATACCATGTCAAAACTCTAAAAGGACTCTGCTTGAAACTTTAACTAGGATAAGTTAGTTAAAGATGATCGTGATGTTTCTGATTGACCATTATTATTGCCTTGCCTATTTCTTGTCTTAGTGTTGCTCTTTCTTAAATGTGGAGATCATTTTATTGATATTACCATAATCAATATAGTATGTTGGCTTGCTTTTGCAATTTCTTAACAACATTGACTGTTTGCTTCAGTGTTGCCTAACTTACTAATCCCCTTTGGAAGTTTAAATTACATATTGATACTAGCGAATCATGGTTGATTTTAGTTTAAATTGGACCCATATTCTACAGATTGATAATTTAAAAAGCAACTTTTGATAGTGAATCAGGTAGCACTGCTTTTCTCATTTGTAATTGTTTTGATACTAATATAATCTTAGACTAGTGTATGTATTATGGACCTTGTTTTGATGATTCAAAAAGCGACTTTGATATAAACATAGATAACAAAAAGCTATTGAGATTGTTACATTTAATATTAATGTGACTGAACAGGTCGTCATCTTTGCACTTTACCTTTGGAACCCAATATTGGGAAAATGCTTCTCATGGGGTCAATCTTCCAATGCCTAAATCCAGCATTGACAATTGCTGCTGCACTTGCTTATCGTAATCCGTTTGTCCTGCCAATCAACCGGAAGGAGGAAGCTGATGATGCAAAGAGGTCATTTGCCGGTGATTCTTGCAGGTTTGATCCCTACTTCTAGCTGTATGAATCATGAACTCTTGGATGTTTTTATGTACGTGTTAGTATGTGATATTTTTTTCAGTGACCATATAGCACTTCTAAAAGCATTTGAGGGGTGGAAAGAAGCAAAAAGCAGTCGGACAGAGAGATCATATTGTTGGGAGAACTTCTTGTCACCTGTAACTTTGCAAATGATGGATGATATGCGGAAACAATTTGTGGATCTACTCTCAGACATAGGTTTTGTTGACAAGGCAAAAGGACCTAATGTAAGCTTTCAAACTCAATATCCTTGCTTAATATAAAAATAGAAGGATGTTCTTTTAGTTCACTAGCAATGATCCTTCTAAAGCAAGGCTAGTGAAGATTGTTTCGGGAGATTTATATACATCCTCATTCCTCTGGGAAGCTTTAAAATTTGAAGTGGCTCAAAGGGTTACATGATAAATTGTTATATGGTCACGATTAGGCCTGTGCAATGGGCCGGATACGGGCCGGGTTGGGCTCTAGTGAAAATGGGCCGGGCCTTACAAAATAGAAAACGGGCTTTGAACGGGTTGGGCTCATAAGGCCCAACCCGACCCGTTTATTTTTTACCTTAGAATTTTTTCAAACTAATTATTTACTCTGAACTGTTTTTAATTATTTTTGCATGACAATATTATTTATTAAAGAAATTTATACTAAAAGCTAGAGGCTAATGTGATTTTCAGAAAAAAAAAAAAAAAAAAGAAGCTAGAGGCTAATGTAGTATATTAGAAGCTTTTATACAATCTGTAATGCTATTACAAAAGAATCAACTTTTTCCCCATTTTCCCAATTGAAGAGAGCAAATAGTGAGATTGAATAAATCGAAGAGATTGAATAAATTGAAGAGAGCAAGTATCAACTTTATAATAAATTGAAGTAAATACAAGAGCCCGTTTACAACCCTTCTTAGAACCCTTATCCAACCCTTATCTTTCATTTTTTATAAAATTAGTTTTTAGCCCAACCCTTTTAAGACCCGTCCCATTTACAACCCTTATTATAGAGGGTCGGATTAGGGGCCCCAATGGGGATCCGGCCCATTGCACAGGCCTAGTCACGATTGCTATTTTAAGGAGACAGTGGGGTCTTCTGATCATGTGAAGATCACGTGGCCAAAAATAGGAGAAAACAAGGGGTAAGAACTTAGAATTAATCTGGGAAGGAGGGAGCATATATCCTTTTTTTTGTTTGTTTTTGAAGTGCATCAATTCACCAAAAGACGTGAGAATCTTTTAGGATAATGCTGCATTTAAAAAGGAGATATTATATACCACCGACCTATCAGGTTAGGCATCCACTTCCCTTGCTCTTAGTCTCGAGTTTTGACTAACGATTTTCTCTCATAACGAGGATGTTTATTTTTGTTTTTCTTAGGATGGGGGGATTTTTCTTGAGTTAATTTACCTGTGCTAGGTAGCACAGTAGAGGCCTTTCAGGACCTTAATACTCGATAACGGCCACAAACACAAAAAAAACACACATGCACACTCACACAAGAATCTCAGTAAAATAGACCTTTTTCTTAATTGCCAGTTTATCTCATCAGCAACTAATTCTTTTGTGGGAGCAGAGGCGTTAAATCCCATAATTAGTTCGTAACTAGAATTTTATGATTACACAGGCTTATAATCAGTACAGCCATGATATGGAGATGGTCTGTGCCATGCTTTGTGCTGGGCTTTACCCTAATGTCGTTCAATGTAAAAGAAGAGGAAAGCGGATGGTATTTTACACTAAAGAAGTTGGGCAAGTAGACATTCATCCCGCTTCTGTAAATGCTGGGGTTCATCTGTTCCCTCTGCCATATCTGGTTTACAGTGAGAAGGTGAAGACAACTAGCATATTCGTTCGTGATTCGACCAATATATCCGATTATGCTCTTCTTCTGTTTGGCGGTAGTCTTATTCCTAGTAAATCTGGGGAAGGCATTGAGATGCTTGGAGGTTACCTTCATTTCTCCGCGTCAAAAAGTGTGTTGGAATTAATAAAGGTGATTAATCTACTCCTTTTTTTCATAAAAAAAATATTTCTTGTAAATTTCAGATGATTAAGTGGAGGGTTGTCTTCTTGATTCCTTAGAATTTGCGAACGGAGCTCGATAAACTTTTAAGCAGGAAGATTAAAGAACCAAGCCTAGATATCACTGCCGAAGGCAAGGGTGTGGTTGCTGCTGTAGTCGAGTTGCTGCACAGTCAAAACTTAAGATACTGAATATATATCTACAGATTGATCCTTTTAACCCATTCATGACCAAATAGAATTTGAAAAGGTTCATTAATAGAAACACTTCTTTTCTAGATTTTTTATGGCTACATATTTTACTGGGCCATGAGGAAGATGTTCCAGATGTTTGATGAACATCTTATGCTTAAATAGCACGAATTGTCAGATTTTTATGACATATTTAGCTGTTATATACAGTTTTTTATTGTGAATAATAAGCAGATATTTTAAGTGAAATTTGTATGCTAGACACAAAAAATTTGTTCCCTTATGTTCTATCTACTATTGCTCCAAGTTGATGATACAAATAACTAGGAATCATATTCCAAAGTAGTGGAATTAAGTAAAGGTGTAGATAAACTTTGAGTTGGGTTTAAGATGTAGTGGTGGCGCGCCTTCCCTTTTGTTCTTAATGGGCTTATTGCCCATAATTTCAAAGAATTTTGGCAAAGTTCCCACCTTTATTCTTACCGACCTTGTTTAGTAATCCAATTTGACTTTGGCTCAACTTTAAAAATGAATTCAAAATGATGTAATATAAACGTATCAATGTGGGCACAATACTGATTTTGACTTAACTCAAAACACTTGATTCAAAATTGATTTAATGACTAAATAAGCATATCTAAAAAAGACAAAATAAGTTTGCTAAAACTAACAATATTAATTAATATATATTTTTGTTGTACATAAAGTGCAAAGTAAATATTGCCCCGGGCGTGACAATATTCAAGACCACTCGGCTCATAATTAATACATAGATTAAAATATCATATTATACAATTTACTAATTTTGTTGGAAAATTTTAAAAGCAAACTTATAAATGTTGTACATTTGTCATAATACTATTACTTTTAAAATTTTATGTGTCAATATTAAAACACCAAATTTAAAAGATTCACTGTTATTTATTTTCATATATAAAAATTGCGTAAAATTGTTTATTCAAATGAATGTTAACTCTTGAAAAATATTATTGAATAGAATATTGACTAAAATACATAATTTAATGTGAGGGTTATTATGGTAGTATAAGAAAATGTATATTTATAACTTATAAGCTATCGAACATTTATTAGAAATATTATATTTTGATAACGATAATATTTAATTACTTCTTAATTTGAAATTTATAATTATATGCACATTAATGCAAACAATTTTGTGTATTGCACGAGTTTTTATACTAAAATTTTACATACATGTAGACTAATCAATAGTTAGTGATTACCATGTTAAATTCTTTAATGTCATATTTGAAAACAATAATTTTATTTAAAAGTTTAAAATTGACTTAAATAAATATTTAACACAACCTAAATCAATTATTTTTTACTTACAAAGTAGAATATTTTATTTTCCTTTTTTTTCTACTACTTTGAGCTAGCTTTCTTCAAATATTTGACCAAGTAAATAACTAATGACTATAGCGGTTGAAAATAATTTGTAGTCAACATTTACACACTATGCATGTGCGTTTACCGTTTGAATCAAAAAAATATTATCATTAAATAATATTAAAACAGCGCCTCTCCTGAGAGACCGTCTTTATAAGAGACGACTCTCCAGGCCTAGGGCCAACAAAATAAAAGAGAAAAATTTAAAAATTGACGCGCGCGTTTGATCCTATTTAGAGTTGGTGTTATAACCTATTGAAGTTGGTATTATAACCTATTAAAATTGGTATTTGGAGTTGGTGTTATAACCTATTAAAGTTGGTATTATAATCTATTTGGAAATACCAACTTTAATAGGTTATAATGTCAACTCTAATAAGTTATAATATCAACTTCAATAGTTTATAACATCAATTTCAAATAAAATTACACAACACGTGTTTTTCCGATAGTTAGTTTATTAATAATGGGTCGGCCCATTTGAGACGCGTCTTAAGACGGTCTCAAGTAAGAATTTGTGATATTAAAATAACCATTTTTAAATAAAACACTCAGTATGAAGTGAACAGGGCCGGCCTTAAGTAAGGGCAAGGCATGCCTACCCCAAGGGCCCCCCAAAAATTTAGTTTTCAATTAGCAGTAACTCTTCTGTGAGACGGCCTTAGCCGTGCAACTAGCCCAGACCCAATAACTTTTTAAAAAATATTCTGACATACTAATTTCAAAACTTAAAAATCTTATTTTAAGACTTAAAAGGTCAATTTCAATGTTTTTAATATCAACTTTAATATTTGAGAAATCATATTATAAAGCTGAAATGAGAATTTAATGTCCTGCAATTGATCTTTTTAGTCTTAAAATTAATTTTTTAAGTATTAAAATGGACCTTTTGAGCCTTAGAATTGTCAAATTGTATGTCTTAAAATGCCAATTTCAAATTCTTGAAATTGGTCTTTTAACTCTTGAAATTGACATTTTAATTTGTGAAATTGGTTTTAAAAAAAAAGTACAATTGGGCCGGCCCAATAATATGCGTCTCACAAGTGAGGCGGTCTCACACAAGTTTTTGTGTTCAATTAGTGTTAAGGTTTGAACTTTTCTATATATACAATATATAGTTAGGGGCCATAAATAATCTTTCGCCCCGGACCCCTAAAATTCTAGGATTGGCCTCGGAAGTGAAGACACATTTTAATCAATCATCTTGATTATATATTTAATTTTAGCTAGTGGTGATTATCAGTTATATTACTAAGTCCGAAATGTTAATCGAAAGCTTTAAATCTCTAAAAAGTTAATGTGAATGACTATGGACTATAAAAATTATATTATCATTGGTTTATATAAAGTTATTTTTTGAAATTAAGGCTTTGACATTATTATTGTTATTATGCTATATGATCGGTTTTTTGGGTTTTCTTGATCGTGCTAAATACTTAATCTTCAAAATTGTTGAATGTAGATTGTATACAACGTAGCTTTTCCAATGTCGTTTTTGGTTATGATATTGTATTGCTTTTACAAAAGACTTGAAGTCCCAAAAAACTTTTTGTAAGTTCATATTGGTTATGGAAGTTATGGACTAAAAAGGAAATTGTAGTAAAGTAAAAGAGATGACCTAAAAAGGAAAACATGACATTCTTTGAGGATAGAGCGAAAAGTATGAATACTCGTCTTCTTTTCATATAGCTTTTATATGTGATATGATTTAGGCTTTGAATCAGCAAAATAAATCTATATACCAAAGTCAGCAAAATCGAAATTCTGCGTAAATCGACTAAGAAAATAGGATCTAATCAATAAGATTAGATTGTAGAACCCTAGTATCCAACCAATTAACTTAAAAATGCTAACATTTTTACTCCCTCATCATAAGTATATATTTTGAAAGGTTTAAAATTGTGATATAAAACTTCTTTAACTTCATTATTAAGAAATGAAACGAAAAAAATTTCAATAATTAATTCAAAATTTCATATCAATAAAAACCTTTATTATGTAAATTGTAATATAAAATATTTTTATATATATGTGTATGTAAAATAAATCAGTGATAAGAAAAATTATAATTAATACCAAGTTTGTTTGATCGAATTGTGGAATCGTAGAATCATAATTTGTTCGAAAATTTTATGTTCAATTAACAAAGTAGGTAAGAGAGAAAAATGAGAGTGATGTAATTGTAAATCAATGGATTAATTCAATATTCAACAAATCTTGTTATGTACACCAAAAAATAATGAATGAAATAGCCCCATTTTAATGAAGCACCTAAAGATAAGCACTAGCACTCTTCGAATGATTTTTTTTTACAGGTAATGAAGAGAATTCCCCACAAACAAAAAGAGATTAAAAATCAATCATTTCTTACTTTTTAATCACTAATCAATCCCCTTAGTCTTAGAATGCAACTTATACGACCAAGTAAAGAATATCAAAAATATGACAAGGCGCACAACGAGAGTTCATCCAAGCCTTAGAATGCAACTTCAAAATCTCCTTAACCATCCCCTTAGTCTTAGCCTCACAATCAACTTGTAAAACCAAGCACAATTTTGCCACAACCCCAAGTTGCAACATCTCTTGCACCACACTCGGAATTCCGCAAAATTTACAGATCGCAAACAGAACTTTCACTCCTTTCTCGGTCGCAAAATGTGAAACCCTAAGTATCTTTTTAGACACAACAGCTAAACCAGCACCATGAGCCAACAACTCGGCTCTCCCCTCGGCACACCCACTCAAAGAATCCAGTACAGCTAGTACCATCTCGATCATCCGCTTATCCTTAGACTCCATGAGTACATCCACCATTACTGGAACTGCACCTGCATCTGTAACCCTAATTCTGTTCCTCCCCCAAGAACAAGCCAAATCCAGTACTTTTAGTGCTGTTTTTGTTGTTTTAGGAGAGATTTCATCTCTAATCAATCGAATAACCACTGCAAATTGTTCGCGTGTAAGTGAAACTACCTGTTTCGGATCAGCTACTTCTAATAATTGTTTCATCAATTCTATAGCATAAGCTCTCGAATCGTAATTTCTCTTTTCAATTATTTTCACTAGCGAATTAATCAATTCTCCTTCGTTCTGTTTCAGTAAATTTCTTAGTATCATTTCGTCAGAAATCTGAAGATGTACGAGTATGCGTAACGCATCTTCGCTAATATTTTTCAAAACGAGATCACCAAGGAACTCGGCTACACCAGGAGTAGTCTCTAAACAACGTTTGTTAGCGCTGCTTTCAGAAGATATTGATTTAATTGTGTCGAGAATTTGAAATCGTCGCTGTGTGGACGATTTTGACGCTTCTTTGATGAGTTTTGCAATCTGCGCTTTGGTTATGGGCGATTTCGGAGTAGGAAATCGTTCGATGCCGTACGAAGCGTTGAGAGTACACCATGATTGAATAAGGCGTCGAAGCGTATGGTTAGGTGTGAGAAAAGCGTCGATATTGTCGGCATCTACGTTAAGTTGCTGTTTGGTTACTGGGCAAATTGGATTATTGTTGCTGAAAATCCATGTTTCTATACTCTCACGATCGTACGTGATTCCTGTTGAGATTGTTATTGGATCCTTCATGATTTGTAATGAGATTGGACATAAGAAATATGATGGAACATTGATTTCTTCTTCATGATCATGATGATCACGATCCATTATTCGAAGCAGGTTAGATAATCCTTATTTGTAAGGTAATAAAAAGAGGTGGAAATCAAAATTATGTTATAATAAAGGCTAAGGAGAAAACCCACGGGCCGCCGGCCACTATCACTAGGCTAATTTAATATTGTCGTTTTGAGTTGACTTTTAAAATTTAAGATTTTTGTTTTGGGTTGACTTTTGAAAAGTTTAAGTTTGAGTTGAGATGAGAGGATGGAGGTGATTGAAATTTGATATATAAAGGTTTTGGAAATGAAGATTTGAAAGATGATGGGTTGGTAATGAAGTTTGGGGTTATATATATGGTGTCTAAGGAAAGAGACTATTCAAAGCTTGAGATCAAGTCAAAATAAGAAACAAAGAATGATATCAATAATAATAATAAGGAAAAATTCTAAAAAACTACCTTATCTATACCTATCTTTTTAAAAAATTACCTTTTATAAAAATTCTTGTAAAGAACTACCTTATGTAATACATTATTTTGCAAAAGACTACCTAGTGCTTAAATCATTGTATTGTGGTAAGATTTATGGCCCAAGTGGAGAGGCGTGACCTATTAAAAATGCATCTTCTCCTTCCTTCAAAATGTCGAGTGTCAGGTTTTGTAAACCAAAATTCCCAATTCACATTCTTCCTTCAACAAATGAAACCCTAAAATCAATCTCACCACATTTCATCAATTCTCCATAATTAATTCAAGTTATATCTATTTCAATTGCTCACTAATGTTTTCGCCATCTTCAACAGCAACATCGAAGCCCGATAAATGTGGGTGTGGAGCTCCATTTGCAAGGAGAGTTTCATGGAGCAAGGAAAATCCTGGAAGAAGGTTCAAGGCTTGTGCTTTTTATGATCCTGACACAAATTGGAGAGGTTGTAAAAAGTTTAAGTGGATTTTGTGAGGAATGGAGCAATGAATTTGTTGGATCTAGAATTTGTTTTAGCGATTTGGGTATCAATTGGAAATATTTAACCTTTTGTATTTTGTAATATGATTATCATCAATGAAATGTCTGATTTTGATATTTTGTTCTTGTTCTTGGGTATCAATTGGTTCTTGCAAATCATTGTGCTGCTGCTGGTTTATTTGTTGAATGTGCTACTGTATTTGATGCACATATACTTATTTTCTACTGATTTAAAAAGCCATTTGATGCACATATACTTATTTTCTACTGATTTAAAAAGCCATTTGATACACAGCATATATGCACATTGATTATACAACATTTTATACAGCATTTTGGGTTGTAATATATGCACATTGGGTTTGGAATATATGTACACAGCAGCAGATGAATATATGTACACGCAAGAATCAATATGCACATATGCTGATTTTGGTACACTCAGAACGAGGACGATTGGAGCAGAAACGTGCGAGAACAGAAGGAAGAAGTGATTTTAATGGAGGTCAGTGTTTTAGTTGAAGAGGACAGTGAAGAAGCAGGAAGTTACGACATTAAAGAGGCTGTTAGGTGAGTTTTTAATAGGTCACGTGCCTCTCACGTGATGGTCAACGTTAAATCTTACCAGTCAACTAACAGATTTAAGCACTAGGTAGTCTTTTGCAAAATAATGTATTACATAAGGTAGTTCTTTGCAAGAATTTTTATAAAAGGTAGTTTTTTGAAAAAATGGGTATAGATAAGGTAGTTTTTTAGAATTTTTCCTAATAATAATAATAATAATAATAATAATAATATATGGAAAAAGGATGGATGACTATTCAAACAAATTGAAGGATGCTCACTCATGACTAGGTACATGGTAGGCTATGTCAAGGTTTTACATATTTATTGCTTCCCGTTTATATCTTTAGCTCGAGTGTGACTATTGTGTGGGAAATATCTATCGATTGATAAAAAAATTTTATTTTTTTTCTTTAAAAAAGTTTCCACTTTTTATTTTGGGTTGTTTCATTTGTTGTTCTCATAAGAAATCTTTACATTTATATTACAAATTTTGGATAAAAATAACATTACTCATTCTCATTTTAATATTTTAATAATGTTTTTGGTCCAAGTCCCAACATATCTTCTACTAACTTTATTTTAACATTTTTATATTTTTTATGGTCTCTATATGTTTCTTACTAACTTTATAAAAACATTTTAAATTAGTTGTGATCTTCATATCTTTTCAACTAACTAGCATTTAATATTTTTTTAATATTTGTGGTCTCTACTTTTCTCCATTAAATTCATTATTCAATAAAATAATATCTTCACTGTTTAAAAGATTCTATTTTTCTTAATACTCGTGAACATTCATTTTGAGAATTTTATTAAGAAACAGAGGGAGTGCTAAAATGCAAAATAAAGTAAATTAAGTGGGATATAAAAGTTTTTTGAAAACTTTCACGTGATGATCCTAGGGTATTAGATTTTTCTATATAATAACCAAAGTTATTTAAAAAATTCAAGGGATAACTCTAAGATTTACCCAATTTATTCTCGGAAAATTTGCCACGAATAATCCCAACTATCACCCGTTGGCCAGAAATAATACCAACTATTGATTATTTTTTAATAATCCTAACTATTGATAGCGTTTGCTGAAAACGGTCCCAATTGGTTTTCAACCGGCTGTAGCAGGTTAAGTTAAGTAATTTTTTTTTTACCTTTTTTTTATGTTTTCTTCATCAAATTAGGTAAACTCCATTTGCAATCCTACCCATCTTCTTCAAACACTGATTTACCCATTTCAGTTTCAAAAACCTATTAAACTCCTTCCTCCATTGATGACCATTCTCAAACCCTAGAATACCTGAGCGTACGCAAGCAAAGGTTCTGAAGGTCACCTCTTCCATTCGCAATTCACTGCTGTCGGATTTCGCTCCTTGTACACCATGGTAATGTCGATTTACAGTACTTTTTTTAATTTATTTTTTTCTTGTAAATTGTTGGTTGTAGATGATAGTAGTTGTTGATTTTTCCCTTTTTTCGTTTTAGGGTTTAGGATGAATGAAGAAGGATAAGATGGGTGGGATTGCAAATGGAGTTTACCTAATTTGATGAAGAAAACATAAAAAAAAAGGTAAAAAAAATTACTTAACTTAACCTGCTACAGCCGGTTGAAAACTAATTGGGACCGTTTTCAGCAAACGTTTTCAATAATTAGGATTATTAAAAAATAATCAATAGTTGGGATTATTTCTGGCCAACGGGTGATAGTTGAGATTATTCGTGGCAAATTTTCCATTTATTCTCCATTACCTTATTTAAAATAAAACATTTGCAACTTTAGTTTGGTAAAATTAAAACATTTGGTAGCTACTCCCAGAGGTGTTCAAAACAGACTCGATGACCTGATAGACACCCGACTATATAACCGAACCCGATTTGACCCGACTTAAAAATGGATCTATAATAATGTAAAAACCAATGTGAACACAAAACCCAATTTTAAACCGACCCGAAATACCTGACCCAAAATCAACCCGATTACCTAAATGAACACCTCTGGCTACTCCTAATATTTAAAAGGATTGAAAAGGAAAAAAAAAAAGTGCGGCCTTGTGTTGACTATGTTGGTATTACTAGAATACCAGAAAATAGATTAAGAAAGCTTCGACCTTACCCATTTGTGGATCATCGACTCGTCGTATTTATTAATAATTGTTCAGATACTGACTTTATAAATCAATTAAAAAATGTATCGATGCTTAGATGCCGACATATATTAATATGATGACTAAATCATGAATTAATGATTGAATCTGTTGGACTAAAGTCTAACGTTGGGTTTTATACGTAAATCTTTGTATGTCATTATAATTAACTGGTATACAAACTCGTGCATTGCACGAAATCTTTTTAGTAAAAATATACCTATAAATAAAAATTTGATGCAGTTGCATATTATAGCGAACATGATTAGAATGTTTCACAATCAAATTTTAACTAACCTGTAAAAATGATTTCATTTGGTAAAGCTCTATAAAATCGTCATTTGTAATTTTCCTATTCTTCTATAGTATTGTATGATTGTTTTGATTTGATCTAATAAAAATCATTCTAAAAACTTATCTTTAATATTTAAAATCATAATTAATGCAAAACTCCGTGAAATTGCCATGTAGAATTTTCAAGTTCATTTATAATATCGTATGATTATATGATATGGTGTATCATATGATATAATATGATGTATGATTGTATGATTTGATCTGAGAAATATCTTTTTGAAAGCTTACCTTTAATACTTAAACTCATTATTAATGGAATACTCTATAAAAATGTCATGTGGAATTTTCCAATCCTTTTATACTCCCTCCATTCCTTTTAATCATACAATCCTTTTATAGTATTGTATGATTAAAACTGTTTTTGTGCCTTACTTAAAGGTGATCTAATCAAAGTTAAAGGGTTTGGGATTAAATGTATTAATAGGTACTGGGTCTTGAATGTGTAAAGACTCGTTTTATAACTGAGTTCTATGATGGGACGAATGTCAGTCACAAGATATATATATATATATATATATATATATGTATATATGTATATATATATATATATATATGTATATATATATATATGTATATATATATATATGTATATATATATATATGTATATATATATATATATATATATATAATATATATATATATATATATATATAATATATATATATATATATTTATTTATTTATTTATTTATTTATTTATTTATTTGTCGTATTCTTAATGTCTACTTTCAATATCTTAAAATGCCTACCTACATTATTTTTTATGCCTTTTTACAATATTTAAAAAAATATATAATAGACCAGTTCAATTAAAGATAGTCTCTCAAAGAGACCGTTTCTAAAAAAAATTCGAGGGTGTTTGGCAAATTAGTTTATTGAGCAATTTTAACTTATGTAGATATAAACTAGATTGAATCCCGTGTCAAGCACGGATAATTTTAAAAAATATAATAATAAAGTAGACATAAACAAAATTAGTTTAAATTATCATGATAATAATTTGTTATTTGTTAACTATATTTGATTGATTAATGTGATTGATGAAAAGCAGAAAGAATTTTTTAATTACCATATTTAGCCGAATGAAGGATTTCTTAGTATATACCCTTTTGTCTTTTGGAGGGAAAAAATATTGAATGTAAGAGTGACATGTGTCTTATTGAAGATCTCTTTTAGTATATAGTAATAGAATTACTTAAAGGTGATCTAATCAAAGTTAAAGGGTTTGGGATTAAATGTATTAATAGGTACTGGGTCTTGAATGTGTAAAGACTCGTTTTATAACTGAGTTCTATGATGGGACGAATGTCAGTCACAAGATATATATATATATATATATATATATATATATATATATATATATATATATATATATATATATATATATATTATATATATATATATATATATATATATAAATATTTATTTATTTATTTGTCATATTCTTAATGTCTACTTTCAATATCTTAAAATGCCTACCTACATTATTTTTTATGCCTTTTTACAATAATTTAAAAAAATATAATAATAGAGTAGACATAAACAAAATTAGTTTAAATTATCATGATATTAATTTGTTATTTGTTAACTATATTTGATTGATTAATGTGATTGATGAAAAGCAGAAAGAATTTTTTAATTACCATATTTAGCCGAATGAAGGATTTCTTAGTATATACCCTTTTGTCTTTTGGAGGGAAAATATTGAATGTAAGAGTGACATGTGTCTTATTGAAGATCTCTTTTAGCATATAGTAATAGAATTACTTAAAGGTGATCTAATCAAAGTTAAAGGGTTTGGGATTAAATGTATTAATAGGTACTGGGTCTTGAATGTGTAAAGACTCGTTTTATAATTTTTATTTTCTATTCTTAATGTCTACTTTCAATATCTTAAAATGCCTACCTACATTATTTTTTATGCCTTTTTACAATATTTAAAAAAATATATAATAGACCAGTTCAATTAAAGATAGTCTCTCAAAGAAACCGTTTCTAAAAAAAATTCGAGGGTGTTTGGCAAATTAGTTTATTGAGCAATTTTAACTTATGTAGATATAAACTAGATTGAATCCCGTGTCAAGCACGGATAATTTAAAAAAATATAATAATAAAGTAGACATAAACAAAATTAGTTTAAATTATCATGATATTAATTTGTTATTTGTTAACTATATTTGATTGATTAATGTGATTGATGAAAAGCAAAAAGAATTTTTTAATTACCATATTTAGCCGAATGAAGGATTTCTTAGTATATACCCTTTTGTCTTTTGGAGTGAAAATATTGAATGTAAGAGTGACACGTGTCTTATTGAAGATCTCTTTTAGTATATAGTAATAGAATATATAGTAATAGTAATAGAATAGATAGAGGGTTGGGTTGTCAAACTCACTAATGTTAGTATTTGGTAAATTAGCTGGTTAAAACAAGTCAATGATACGAATAAGCTGTATTTGAACAAGTTGATTATAGTAGCGGGTTTAAAATCAGTTAGTCAAACCAGTTAATAAAATCAACTGGTCAAATCAGCCATTATAATCTGCAATCAACTACTATCAGCTATCAACTATCAGTCATTTGCCGAACACCGTCAAATGTGTTTTTCAAAGGAATGAATAGAGTAGAAAATAGGAGTAAAACAATATACTTACTCCGTTCCGTTTTAATTGCACCATTGGGTTTAGCACGTTTTTTAAGGGTCGTCAAATCAGTATGATAAAAGTAGGGATGGTGTATGATTGATGGTGATATGTAGGGTAGAAATAAAAAAATTTATTATAAGTAGATAGTGGTTGTGACTTGTGGGTATATTAAATAATTAATGGGATGATGTATAATTGATGGTGATAGTGGGGTAGGAATAAAGTGAGGATAATAAGTAGATTAATTTTGCCTAAAATAATAACGTTGCAAGTAATATGAAACTTCAAAAAATAGTAAGTGTTGCAAGTGAAATGGAACGGAGGTAGTACTAATGTCAACTATTCGTTTTCGATAGTGTCTTCCGATTCTCATTTTCATTCGCCCAAAGATTTCCATAGACTTGCGAAAAGAAGCTGCTTTACCAATTTAGAACATACAGATTTGTGCAAACTCCATTGCAGCAATGCGAAACTATAACATGTTCAAGGTATTTACTCTCCTTTCACCTTTCATTATTCTCCTTTTCCCTAATCCAATCTACGTGCCTTGTTTTTGTGCTTTCTCTTTATTAGACTAATTTTTATGGGTTGTTTCTAAGTTGTGTTATTCCAATTTTCCCACTTGTAAATTTAATTTCTTGTAATTCCAAGTTCAATTTTCAATTGCCGTCTTTATATTTTTGGATTATTGATGTTTTTTGTATTCTAAGTTGAGAAATAATCCACATTATGAAAATAAAATGCAAGGAATAGATTAAGCTTTATGGTAGTTTGATTTCTGGGTTAGACTGTTAGAGTGATAATTACTAGGTCAAATTGGAATATCCCATTGGGTTTATCTTCAATTTTAGGTCGTTTCGATGCCTCATGCTTTAGGTCGATATTTGGGGTTACGACAACCATATCACTCCCATTACCACCATAGAATAAAAAGAAGGCTGCATCGCATCGCATCGGCCATGTCGTAAAGGTTTTTCAAAACAAACGAATCGATATTTCCCGCGTTGTAAAGATAAAAACCGCGTTTAGGGCTACATTAAGGGATATCTTATGGTTTTCGACTGATATTTAGACGATATGATAACCGCATCACTCTCATTACCACTTCAGAGTTCCGTTACCGCAATCGCAACCGTTACCGCATTTTTACACTATGATTACCACTTCATCATTGTGTTGTCGTGATCGCAGACTGTTACCATATTTTGCACTATGCTTGAAGGTTTCATTGCTTTATTTTATCTGTTTATTGGTCAGTTTCTGAGATGGGAACTTGGGAGGTGACTGAGAAATTTTGTGGCTATTTGGATAATAGTGCTAAATAGGCTGATCCATGAAACTAAAAGTATTGCTAATTATAGAATTCCTGAAACTATAAGTATTACTAAATAGGTGATCCATGAAAATAACAATATTGTTAGATATGGTGATCTGTGAAACTGTAAGTATTGCTAAATAGGATGATCATGAAATTGAAAATATTGCTAAATATGGTGTTCCAAGAACCTCTTTGTAAAGAATGGGAATTTTTTCACTATTAGTAAAAACTACTAACACTGTGTTTGGATAGAGAGAAATAGAGGATACGGAAGGGGAGGGATTTGGAAGAATGGAGGACAATATTTGGATAACAATAAGGGAGGGGAGGGGTTTGGTGGAAAAACATGGACAAATTTTTTTTAAAGTACAATCTCTCGTAAAGTGGAAAGATTTGGAGGGAAACACTCATTTTTCTTCATTTTCCCTTCCCTTCCCTTCTAAACAAACAAGGTGCACTCTATCTCCTTACTTCTTTCCTTCCCTTCCCTTCCTCTTTGCTTCATTTTTTTCTGATTTAATTTGTTATCCAAACATAGTGTAAGTGTTATAGGTACTAGATTGAAATAAGTAAAATATGCTCTATTGCCATGATGAAGCAGTAGCACCTCACTTCCTGTAATGCAATACAATATTCTTCTTCTTGATGTATCAGCATAAAGCGGGCTTGTTGATTTTTCTTCTTTGATAGACATACCATCGTCAAACGTTCAATGACCTCTAAAGGTGACCATGTTCAATTTTAATGGGCGACTTCTAAGCTGTAGTAGCAAAGCGTTTTTCCATTGATTGATGATGCAATATCATTTGACTTGCTTATTAATGTTAGTTAAACTCAACTTTAAGCATCCAGTAATGTTAAGCTCTGTCATTTCTCAAAAAGTTTTGCTTGATTTTGCTAAATTTATGAAGTTTCAAGTTATAATACCCATTTGAGGTGCTGAGCATCTGACATGTATATAAAGTGTCGTCGTTTTGAGAATTTTGTATACCAGTTTGTCTTGCTTCTTTTCCAGGAAACATTGTTGTAAATCATTTAACATCCCTCATGTTAGAATTTAGACCTTAAACTCCAAAATCCCTTTTTAAATTAGTTGTGAGCCTTTGAGTTTATTCTACTTGTGTCAGGTTTAAGGTTTGCATCTAAAGAGATCCTGCTAATTGAAGTACTACTCAAAAGAGCTTTTATAAATTTTATTTGTTCATCACTTCATTCAAAAAATAAATATTTGCCACTTTCCATTTAAAAAATAAACATTTTTCACCTTTTAATTTAAATTTTAGCTGTCATAGACAAGAGTTGGAGTCACGAGGTTTCACATTAAGACGAAGCACGACAAAGTACGTGGAGTGTAATTTTAGCACAAACGAGATAATGAGAGGCACTATAAAGCTAGAAGAGAAAGTAATTAAGTGTGAGTGGATGCTTCAAATATCTTAGATCAATATTTCAGAATAGTGAGACATTCAATAAGATGTGATCTATAGATATTAGTGTGAGTGGCAAAAATGGAAAACGACTACTGGAATATTATGTGATCGAGGTGCTACTATATGGATCAAAATGTTGGGTTTAGAAAAGATCATAGTAGAAAGATTGGAGTAGCTGAAATACGAATGCTTCGATGGATGGGTGGACATACTTTGAGTGATAGAATTTAAAACGAAGATATAAGAAAGAGTTTAGGAGTTGCAAATATTGAGGAAAAGAGGAAAGAGAATCGTTTAAGATGATATGGGCATGTGCAAAGGCGGGGCATTAACGAACCGATAAGGGGTAAGGAAGCTAGAAATCTGGAGCATAGGAGACTTAAAAGCAAAGCGAGGAAAAACCGAAGATACTTAGAGGACATGAGTGGAAAAGGATATAAATGAGCAAGACTTACATATTTAAGATGGCAAAAAATCGAAATGAAAGGAGAAGAAGAATCCATGTGGATGACCATTGGATGTAGCCAACACCAATCTTTTGGGATTAAGGCTCTGTCATTGTTGTTGGTCGTGGTGTATCATAATTACTCCTAAAAATAACTTATGTTGTTTTTGGATACAACTAATTGTAAGGCCGCTTTAGTTACTGTGGTTCTATCATAAATACACCTAAACAAGGGAGTAACCAATCGCTTAAACGAAACTTTTTTTTATTAATGTGGTGATATCTTTACTCAAATGTTGCTCATGTTGTGACGAAGGGAGATGGAAACTATACATCTTTAGGTTTACCTGTTCCTCTCTATGTGTTATAAAATTAGTAACTAGTTCTTACCAAAGCTCCATTCGTATACTGTTTGTAGAGCTTTAGAATTTCAGAAATGTTGGTGAAGCAAATAAAGGAATGATGGGGAAGAGTAGGACTTAGAGTACCATTGGAATCACTGTCAAGTTACATGCACCCATATGGTCATTTTCAGCTTCTCTATTCAAATATTAAAAAAAATGTTCATTAAGTATTGATTTTGGGGCAAGTATGGCTTTGCAAACCCCTTGAAAGTACTGCTTTGCACACATATAAGGTTGCCTATATCTGCTCTCCTTGCTTTGCCTATGGGGGCAGCCATGTAAAGTTGATGTGGTAGACTTAAATATTCATGATCTAAATCTTCTATCATCTTTCTACTGCTTGTTAGGAATATATACCTTATAAATTATGGTTGACTCAATCATTTCTTCAAAAATATCCCTCATCCATGTGTCAATGTTCAGGATTTTGGCACTAATTATTGAAGTTGATGGTTGTAACTTTGAGGAGATTAGTAGAAAAGGATGTAGATTGACAAGAGTATAAGATAGTAGATAAGGATGAACAGAGTAGGAGAATATGTATGGAAAATTATTTAAATTAATGTTTTTGTTGTAGAATTGTATAAAAGATAAGTACGGAATAAATTCGACTCTTTGGTAGAGACGATCTCTCACGTCAATTTGTTTCAATGTCGTTCCCTGTATTTTATGAGCCCTAGGCAAACTGAAAGAAATGGGCCCTCTTTATGGAGGGTCGGTTTTGAACTTAACGGGTGTTTTGGAAAATCGTAGAGACGGATCCTATACATTATAATTATCATTATAAACGTAGACGTGTGATATACTAATTGATCAAAAAACTATTCATAAATTGCAAATTTTAAATGTCTACTTCATTAACCAGAATTTTCAGATATTAGGGCCCTAGACAAATGCTTACCTTGCCTATGTTCTATTTGTTTGGTTCATGTAGCCGACCCATATAGTTGAGATAAAGGCTTTAGCATTTTGTTAATATTCAACACAAATTATATGATTTATCTCTATACTATGAGCATAGGCTTTGCTCCATTTGTTTCTCAGATCTTGTTACCTGCAATGTTTTCATTTAGCCTAGTAATTATTTTTTTATTTTTGATATTGGGAAAGCCATAACAATTATAACATGATAACAAGGTCAACTACATTTCTAGATGCAGTTTGAGTTTCATTTATTTCTAGGCTGCATAACTATATGTGATTGGATAAAGCAAGGTGAAAATGACTTGTGAGTGTTGTGCTGGAAAATAAGCTTTGACTAAATATGTGGCTAGACTTTATAGTCCTCACAATTGAATTGGAAATTTGTGGCTGGAATAGTGATTGTAATTATATGTCCTTCATAATTGACTTGCAAAAAGTTTGACTAAAACTTGTGCTACTAAGTCTGCACAATTGATTGTGGCAGAGGGAAGCTCTAACTAGATGTTGAATTCTTCCATTAGTTAAAAGAATAAATAGAAAGTAAAAGATCATCATCACCATCAACCCAATATCCCACTCGAAAACTGGGTCTGGGTGAGGGAAGTAGACAGACAATCCATACCTGTATTCCCTGCGAAGAGAGGACTAGAGGATTGTGGTCAATTTTACCCCAAAAATTAAGAGCCCTGTATAAAGTGGAATATGAAATAATATAATAAATATGATGAGTACTAACAAAAAAAAAGAACGAGGAAGCAAGTGGCCACTACGGAAAGAAGGCACCTTAAGAAACTATTAGTAGTCTGAAATATGGATTTGACGTCTCCAACTATTCCTATCCCTAACCAGGTACGTGGAAAGGCACAGATAACTCAGGTCGTTCTTAATTTGTTGAACCCATGCTAAATAGAAAGTAAAAGATCATGATGATAATTTGATCTGATAAAAGAAAATGAGTGCATTGTATCCTCCATTTACTTTCTTGTGTTTTGAGAATTGAGAGTGGTTAATGAAAAGAGCATATGGGTATAATGAATCTTACGTAAAAAAAGCTCCAAATAGTTAATACATTTTTTCTATCTAATGCTAAACTCTCTCTTTGTTGTTTTGTCAATCTGTAGTTCCAATGGTTCGTTGCTTCCCGCTGAGAGCTTCTTATCGGCTGAATGGAGAAGCCTGTAAGTATCCATGCTAAATCGTTCTTTAATTGGGAATGAATGATGCAATTTTTATCTTCATGTTCTTTCCTTGTGTTGTTGATGATGGAAAAATCGGGGGATCAAAGTTGATAACATATCGTTTTATTCACATTCATAGTCTTTTTCAAAATTATGGGTTGTCTGACTGGAGCTCGAGTTTTCTTGGCGTAGCCTGGCTTGAAATAGCATACGCGAGTTTGGAAACTCGAAACGCTAGGCTTGATTTAACCTCGAGTTTTCTTGGCTTAGCTTGGCTCGAAATAGTTAAGACTTACGCTTGGGAATACTTGGCTTGGCTTGAGCTTGAAATGCACAATCAACAGACTTTGGCTTTATTTTTAGCTGGGTTTTTGTGTACACCCGTTATTCATGGTTATGAATCCAATCCATTGATTCCATTCGATTACAGTCATAGTTACATGGTAGCCACGTTCCGCAATCCGGAAATTTGCATCCTTAATCACCACGAAATGCGACCAAAATCGCCCAAGGTTACGTCCTGGTATAGAATACCTTTTAAAAAATGTAGTTTGACCTTCATTTATAAATTAAAGAAAAAATAAGGGAGGAAAAACAAGATGAAACCTAGAAAACTAAAAAAATTTCTCTTAAAAACATTTTCTTAAAGCAAAAAATCATATTAATTTAATTTTTATACATAATGTATCTTGTACCCAATAGAACTTGAGTCAATCTAAGTTGTGTTCCTTGTTCCCGTTCCCGTGCCCCGTTCCAAACCGAATGTCGTTTTAGGTAATATTGATTACACTTATTTAGGTTAGGAATTAATTCATTTTAGCTTTTCTCATGTACTCATTCAAGTCTTGATCACAATCTCAGGGATGGAACAAATAAGTAAAAAAAAAAAAGATCATATAAGGATTTTATTCATTCCCTTCCATCCAATGCTCATATTACACTTGTAAACCATTTTTTAATGTTAGAAAATTTTAATACACTCGAACATAATCATTTGAAACAGTAAATTGAGGTCTGCTTACTAAGTTTTTAAAGTCACATTTGATCTTTATCAGTGCTACATAATTCGCTGGCTAAAATTCGCTTTTAATTCGTGATTCGCTCAAATTGACCGAAAAATTCCTAAAACCGACAACAATTTGCTTTTCCAATTCTGCAAGCTTACATGGTTTTACTTGAATAGCTTATGCTAAGATTACTTTCATGTTCTGTTTGTTGGTATGTTCTTCATGACCAGTTTCTTAACCATTTTGGTTGCACGTTTTATTCTCTGTACTTATAATTTCTTTGTGGGTCTTCAATGGCTCATAGCAGGAAAATGGCATAGGGCATTCCTTTAAATTCAACGACCGACCAAGTAGTGACGTTGTCGTTAGGTTGCGAACGCCTGAAGGTCGCGATCAATGGTTGTATTGTCACTCCTCCATTCTTGTCGATAAAAGTAAGTATTTTGCTGACCGTCTCTCCGACACTTGGCCAACCTGTCAGATCCTCGATGCACGCAGTTGTGTCGAGGTTCATTGCCAAGAATCCGACATTAACTACAATATCACGCTTCTCCGTCTCCTCTATGTCGCTTCTGACAGCTTGATTTCCGAAAGTTGGCATGGAGTTCGTAACACCCTTGGCATCCTTCAAGTAGCCGTTGATCTGGGATGCCCTCGAATCGTTTCTTCTGCTGTGGAATACATAGAGGCTGTTCCTTGGGAAGAGGCCGAGGAGGAGGAGATTTTACGGACCATACCAGCCATTGGGCCCATAGCAAACCCGATTCTTGCCCGCCTTCAACCGGTTGATCAAGGTGCCATTTGGAGGATATTTGTATCAGCCATTCGATTCGCCACTTCATCACCACCTTTGTCGCTGAGGGATCTCAAATTCTCGACCCAAGAGCAGCTAGAATATATGCTTGCCGAGGATGATGATGCTCCCCTTGTAACGTTGTGTGATGAAGTAAAGCTCGAGGCTAGAGAATGTATAGAGAGACTGCTAACGAGTTTTAGTGCTCTTCTTGAATCTTTATCAAACGAGCGTGAATCGATTGAGGGTGAAAAGTTTGAGCTAGTATATGTATATGTATCGGATCTGTCATGGGCATGCCAGATATGTAGTAAACTCGAAATAATGAGGGATATGGTAAAATCTTGGTCGGAGACTTCTGATACAATAGTCAAGCTTATCGAGAAAGCAAGTTCCAAGACCGATACCCTTAAGTTAAAGTTGAAGGTGATCGAAGTAGTCGCAAAAGTTTTAGAAGCAATAGGGTACGGGAATGTAGTTTTGCCAACAGCAAAGAGACTCGAAATGGTGAAATTATGGCTTCCGTTTGCAAGAGTTACGAAGCCTATTGTCGATATGACTACACCTGATACCGAGGAAGATAATTCAAGGCCACAAATCGTTTGTGAGGTTTGGCAGACGTTGGAATCTGCACTTGTTTCGATCATACTTGCTTTACCGGCTGGCGACCAGGCAGAGATTTTGACGGAATGGTTGGATAATCAACATATAATTTATCCCGACTTAACTGAGGCGTTTGAGGTATGGTGTCATAGGTCTAAGGTTGCTAGAAAGAGACTAGCTAGTTTTGGTGCTTCACTTGTATGATCATTCTCATATTGGAATGTGCTTCACTTGAAGGATCTCATTTATATTAGTTTTTGATGATATTTAGATGTGAAGTGTATGCAAAAGAAAGATAATTGTAAATTGTTGTTTGTTATTGAATTAGAAAATATAATATTGTAGAAAGTATCACTTTTGTAATGAAAAGGTAGGATCAGTTAAACATAATTCGCTAGTTGGTTAGCCTTTTGGATTCGCGATTCGATCAAAATGATTTAAAAATAGCCTGAAATCGACCACAACTTGTTTTTTTCAATTCGCGATTCGCAGAGCGATCAACGAATCATGTGACGCTGGGTAGGATTTGGTTTCCGATTGACTCTTAGTAGCAAATATTATATGCAATTTCACATAAATAAGCAATGCATATGATTTAATGAGTTAATCTGTTAAGAAAAATTGACATTAATAATCCAACCTTTCACTCATTCGCTATGAATAATCCCACTTTTGGATTATTTTCTAATAATCCAACCTTTGTAAAAAATTTGTCCATAAAAAATTATTAATGTCAATTTTTCCAATCTGTTATAATCCCTCATTTATTATTTACAATATGTAAAAGAGTAATCACTGCTTCATATGGTTGCTCCTTATAATTCTATTCCCCGCATAGAACAAACTATAGCTATTCTATAGCAACACATAAGAGAAGATAATTAGTATCAAAAATTATTGTGGCTAAATAAGGATTACTTTCTAAAAGTGGAACAATATCTAGATTCTATTTTAATAACTTTATAAATATTATTTTTAATTTTTTTTTATTTTTAATATATAAGTTAAAACATAGTTGAGTATGATCTTATTCATTCTTCTCGATTTAAATTTATTAATATTATCTTTTTATAATTTTGATTTATGTCCAATAACAGATATTAACAATGAGCATTGACATGTAACAAAAATAAAATGAAGTATGAATTACAATGAAAATCACATTATAATTTTTTATGCACGACATAACATGTATGAAAGAAAATAAGTCATCATCATCAACAAACTAATATCCCGCTCGAGAATGTTTTGGGTGAGTGAAGGTGACGGACAATCCATACCCGTACTCCTTTGAGAGGGAATAGAGAAAAGCGGTCAATATAAAAGAAAATAAGTATTAAAATATATTTAGGTTTGCACACATATCATGATAAAGACTTTAATTGGTCCCTTTAATCGGTTCACATATAAAAAGTTATTTTTAAATCTGTACAAATTCTCAAATGAGAAAGTCTCATGGTAAGAGTAATTCTACTGGGTTGGCCAATATATATTTACTGTCTTTAAATTCTTTATGTTGATCTTTAGTTTTTGAATTTTTTGCATGGTGGTCAAACATTTTTTTTTAGTTTGCGTAGTGACTCTAAACTTCTAACTTTTTCACTTAGCAGGCAAAGGTTAAGATTTCTTGTTATATTTACGTTAATAATATCCATTGTAACACTCTGACCCATCGGACTGTCAGTGATTACCCATGGAGACTATAAATTTGCCCTAGAGACCAACACAAGTCTTTCCAGCGCACTTAGGTCTTACTCATAAGTCATGCACACACATCTCAATATTGCTCCCCACTAAGCATGCTTAATTGTGAAGTTCTTAGCAAATGAGATTGAAAAGAAAATGCACCTTGTTGATATGAGTAGTCTATCAATCATTTTTAAAACTTAATTTGAGATATCACACCCATCATTTTTTCATAAAAAACCAACACGATCAGCCTTTTGGGGCACACTTTCCTTAAAGTTGTTCGAAATAAATATTTTATTAACAAAGAACTTAATCTATGGTGAATTTAACCTTTGATTTACCAAATGAAAAAGATCACCCTGCAAATCAAAAATAATGTTTGTCTGCCATATAAAAAAAGTCAAAAATTCAAGATTATTACATAAAATTTTTCTATATTATATTATAAACGGTCCGTAATAAACGGTAGTAATGGGAATGAAAAAATAGTATAATTTTGGTTGAAAAATCTCTCGGATAACTTGATAGACATGCTTCTCCAACTTTAATTACCTCATTTTCTTCATAGAATTCATTTCAATACATTACCATTGAGAGATGTGGTATTAGGTAGTAATAAAAATTCGTAAATAAAAAAACTTTTTTATGATCAAAGTTTCATTACCATGGGATTTGGGAATGATATGGAACTTTTGATGAAATTTTACACTATAAATCATTCCTATTATTACCATTTAGTACTATGAACCAAACGAGCCGTAAAAGGTATAAGCGCATTAATCCTCTCGGTAGGTAGATGAAAATCAAACCCTTCTTATCAATAAATAAAATGATAAAAAAAGTTTTTATTTACTAAACTAAATGTTAATCTCACACACAAAGAGATCTACAAATGTAAACTTGTTTTTTTATTTTAAAAATGTATATAATTTTTTTTTTGAGAATATATATATATATATATATATATATATATATATATATATATATATATATATATATATATATATATATATATATATATATATATATATATATATATATATATATATATATATATATATATATATATATATATTTTTGTCAAATGATTTGTATTATATACCCAGGGAGAAAACAATACAGAAATGCTTGGGCAGGAAATTAACTCCGCCCAAGCCACCAAAAACGCTTACGCTCTTTACAAAATGGAGAGCGAGAGCCCAAAAACAAAACAGCTAACTACCTAGCTATAAGCATATCTACCATCCTACTTTTCACTCTCCCCGCGATTCTAAAAACTATACAGTCAATGAGATCCTTCATACTACCAACATGGTTATCAAAAATCTTTTTGTTTCGAGACTGCCAGATGCCATAAATCATTTCAGTCCACAGTCCCACAATCAACTTTGCCCGATCTGTCTTTTTCTTATTGAGCTTGCTCATCTTCTGGATTTCGTCAGGAAAAGTTGGCTCGTCCATGCTTCTAGGGTGGAAGTTGAATAACCTAGTGCGAACCTCTCGGGTGTAAGCGCAATCAAACAGGAGGTGCTGAGCCGTTTCAGTGGTTACACTGCACAACACACACTTGTCATCTGTCAAGTCGAGCCATTTACCAATTCTATCCCTAGTCGCCAATCTATTCTGGATTGCGAGCCATGTGATGAACCGAGCACTCGGAGTCGCGACATTGCGTATCATAATGTTACCCCAGCTTACTTTGGGCTTGTCAGCTATAAGAAGATCATAGACCCTTCCTATGGAGTATGCTCCCGCCTTTGTGATGACGGACCATCCTCCCAGGCTTTCCACTAGGCTTCTCTGCTTGAGGATTTTCCTAATGCTCCAAGAGGCATGGATAGAGGGACTGACATCTTGGATCTCATGATTTTTCACATAGAAGGCATGAACCCACTTGACCCACAGGTTTTCTTTCCTTTGCGTGATGTTCCACAACTGTTTGATCAAAGCTGCTTTGTTCCATAAATACATATTCCGAATGTTCAAGCCTCCTTTTTCATAAGGCAAGACCATTTGATCCCAAGCAATTGCAGCTTTCCGCGACAAACCTTCTTTCCCGGTCCAAATGAAAAATCTGCACACATTTTCCACCATCTTGATCAACTTTTTCGGGAGACAAAAGATTTGCGCCCAGAAGTTTTGCATGCCACCTATAACACTGCGGACCAGTTGGATTCTCCCAGCATAGGAGAGGAGCCTCGAGGACCAGAAGGTGACCCTGCCAATGATTTTGTCCACTAGAGGCCTGTAGTCCCTTGTATTCAGCTTTTTGGAGTGGAGCGGGACACCCAAGTATCGGAACGGGAAACTACTCTCATGCATCTGCAGGAAATGTAACATCCTTTCCTTAGCTTGATTTTCGACCCCGGAGAAGTAAACATTGCTTTTACTGGTGTTAGCCTCTAGGCCTGAGGCTTTGGAGAAGCGGCTGAAAGTGTTCATCATGGACTTGATTGAAGTAAGATCGGCTCTACAGAACATCAGGAGATCATCTGCAAACAGGAGGTGGGTTATGTTAGCGGCTCTGCATTTGGGGTGGTAGTAGAAACCCGGAGAGTTACACTGCTTCTGCATCAACCTGGAGAGATATTCCATAGCCATGGCGAAGAGGTACGGGGAGATGGGGTCCCCTTGCCGAAGACCCTT